>NW_023611646.1:0-76827 GCF_013339725.1 Rhipicephalus microplus
GTATATCCAGAGAAAGCCGCACATATCGCTCAGTCGAATCTACACCCTTCCTGTTAGCGTCAATCGGAGGTCTTCAGCTCGTGGACTGCCAGTGACCTCGCCTCCAAGGGCCGCTTGCGTTAGTTTTCCCGGCGGGGACTGGGGGACCATGCGTCAGCATGACGCTGGGGTGAAGATGAAAAGCGCCTCGGTGACGGTGAGCGCGACTGCCGTCCAGAAGGCGGTGGCATGCGCTGTTGAGCCAGGTAGTCCCCAATGTCCCGGGGTCACTGGCCGTACCGAGGAGGCGCTGAATATACTGAAAAGCCACGCAGCCCGAGGTGCCGGTATGGACACTGGCGGTACAAATGGTCCGCTTCACCGCAGTGGAAGCACAGAGGTCGACGATCAGGAGTGCGCCAAACATCAGATTTCCGAGGCGAAGCACGTCTGTCGTCAAGGTAGTGTGCTGGTTGTTGCGCAATATGTACAGGACTGGCGTAAACGAGGGATGGGGGCGTGCGTGTATTCTCGTAGTACCGTAGAGGCTGCGCCGACTGAAGTGAAACCGTAGGAGGTGCCTGAACAAACAGCGGGGAAGAGAAAGCTGGGCGCTTCAAGGCTTCCACATACGTCGCACGGTGGTAGTCAGCCGGGGCGGGTGTGGTGTTATCCAGACTCACAGGGTCACGAAGGGCATGATGCAGCTCATCCTTGACGATGCGTGCAATTGAACTCACCGTAGGTAGTGGTAGTGCGGCAGCCTTTTGCAGCTCCTCGCGTACTATAGAGCGGATAAGGTCGCGCAGACACTCGGTGTTGCTCCCAATAGTCGTGAGAACTTGAGCAGTGGACGTGTTCACTTGCCACTCATACAGGGTGGTCGATGCTGAAGCATCTTTTCCATCGTGACGGCTTCGGACAAAAACTCGGCGACCGTGTTCGGAGGGCTCCACACAAGGCCAGCGAAAAGCTGTTCCTTAACTCCCCGCATCACGTGACGCAACTTCTTTTCCTCTGTCATACTCGGATCAGCCCGTCGGAACAGGCGCGTCATATCTTCCACATAGGTCATAACAGTTTCATTGGGCATCTTGATGCAGGCCTGGATCGCCCGCTCCGCTCGTTCGTGGCGATCAGCACTTCTGTAGGTATCCAACAGCCAGTGGCGGAATTCGGGCCACGATGTCATATGTTCCTCATGATTCATGTACCAGGTACGTGCTCCATCCTCCAAATAGAAGTACACACGCCGTAGTTTGGCCGCGTCGTTCCAGTCGTTCAAAGCAGCCACGCACTCGAAGTCGACCAACCAGTCTTCGACATCTTCGAGCTCGGTGCCATGAAACGGTGTCGGAACCTGTGGACTTTCGAGGAGAGTGTAGCGAGTCACCGGGGGTTTCCCGTACCTGTTAAAGTGGATTGAACGGACGTGCTCATCATACTGGTGTGAACTGTAGGGTCAGCTTCGGGTGGTAATCCCCTGATCCTGCGGCTTGTCCGATGAACGGGAGTGTTGACTCGCACTGCGCTTGTGGTGCCGTTTCCAAGAGGGGTCTGAAACATCCGTGATGGGCTACCCCGCACTTACACCAATTGTCACGTCGCTCCAGGGGGTGTCGACAAGGTTTATTGACGTCTGAGCAACAGGGCTCTAACCAAGCGCGTCGGTTGGGCTTGTTTGCCAGAGTGGGGTGGGGGGGGGGCACGCGCATTTTCTTTTTTTTGTGGTGTAGGCATTCGCCTTGGCATACGAAATACTACTAGAAGTAGGTGGCAATATATGAAATTCAAGAAAGAAAAAAAGAGAAAAAGACTCTGGCACGTGGAATCGAACTTGCGTACTCTGAATCATGAGTTTCGTGACGTATTAGAACAAGAAGACGAAGTGGAGAATCACTGGGCGTGCGCTTCCTAGCGGTGCTGTTTTTTTGCCAGTTTTGTAAGTTTTCCTACTCGTCTTCGGTATCTTACTGCCAAGATTCGGCCACCACCTTCATGGTGCACCAGGCGCCACGTCTCCAAGGCACCGATGCCTTATCTTATGCTGCCATGACGTCCTAAAGCTTCGGCTACTTGTGGCGGCCATTCTTCTCAGCGCCCATCAGATGAGGACGAAGTTATGAATGCATCCGAACAGCAAGATGATCCCATGTTTCGCGGACCTGAGGAGGACTGTGAGGGCCCCTCGACGACTTCCAACTCCAACGATGAGTGTGGTACGCCGAAGAAGGCGCGAACTGATTATCAAGAAGATTACAGCGATGCAACAATCATAGACTCCGCGGAAGTGAACTGTGATATATAAGCAGTAGACATGTCTTTCACATCATTCATGCACAAGAAAACCTGACCAGCAGGGATACGCGTAATTTTCAAGCTGACAGGCCCTAGCACCTCTATCTTGAAAGTCAATTCGATCAAACTGGCCAGTGAAGTAGTATCTGCTGCTGATGAGAAAGTGCAGTCATTTCGTGTCAACAGAGATGGCAACTTCTCCGTAAGTGTTTCTACAGTTACTGCATCCTCAAGACTTTTTGAGTTAACGCATGTTGCTGGTCTTGAAGTGGCACCGTATATACACAGTCCTACGTGAGAAAACTAGGAGAGATTAGACGAGTACCTGTACAATACAGTGAAGATCAACTGCCTAAATATTTAAGTGACAGTCTTGTAATCTCTGTCAGGAGACCGAATAAATGGCTCCGTCGAGGAGATAGCTCACCAGAGTGTCACAGAACGATCGCTCAAAAAAGGGCGCGCCGTCAAATTCTCGCGACGAAACGCCAGAGTGACGCCGCGGGGTCAACGATAAAAAATGAAAACAAGCATTCAAAGACTCCCCGGGCACGCGTCCCTCTCCCCTCGGAAGCGTGGGTTCGCCGACGAACCTCCTCTCATCGGCGCCCGAGGAAGCCCTCGAATTTTCTAGATGGAAAGGGGCGTGGTGATGCCGGGTTGAGTCATCCTTCGCGGACGGCCCTCGTACCGTCTCGCGCTTTCCCCCAGCCTTCGCTGCGCATCGCGCCGACGAAATGATGAAAATTTTCTGGAATCGAGTGCGGAAGGTATTTAACCGAGCAGCGGAGATGGGAGATTAGGAGAAGACGGAAGTTAGCGCCAGAGCGCGTAGGGTATACCACCGTGTAGTCGGCGAAGGTTTTGTCCGTAGTGACAAAACAGGAGAAGAAGAGGATTTCCACCTGAGGGGTGAAGGCTCGAGCTACAGGCAAGAGCGTATGCCTACCGCTATCGAGCGAAGACGCGTGGCGACAGCTGTGTGTGTGAAGCTGACGTGTTTCCGGCGAAGAAGTTTGAAGCTTGGAGAGTGGCCAATTGAAGACGCGAAGTTTCCTGGAAGAGAAACTTCGGGAGTACTTGAAGACGCGAGGTTTCCTGGAAGAGAAACTTCGGGACCACTTGAAGACGCGAGGTTTCCTGGAAGAGAAACTTCGGGACCACTTGAAGACGCGAGGTTTCCTGGAAGAGAAACTTCGGGAGCACTGGAAGACGCAAGGTTTCCAGGAAGAGAAACTTCGGGAGCAGCAGAACGACAGAGGTTTCCTGGAAGAGAAACTTCGGGGGCAGTGGAACAACAACACTGGACTTTGAGTGAGTGATTCTCGGAAGAGTATCATCCAGACTTTTGCTCCAAGAACTTTGGACTGAATAGGTTTTCTATCTTTTTAGTCTTTAAGTGTCTTGGTTGTTCAATGCTTGCGACTGCATTGTAGTGCGTATTGTTTTCTGTGTCCGTTGTTTCGAGTGTGGCTGATTGTACTGTGTAGTACGTTGTTTGATTGGTGACATATTGTACTCAGCTATTGTGGAGTGAGCATACTTGTGTATTGTTTTTTGGTCTGCCAATAATGAGAATATAATTCTGTTTTGTTTATCAACTCTCGGCTCTGACTTGTTCTTTGGGCCACAGCCGGCGTCCGCTGGCACGCCAATAAGGACCACTTCTAAATTGTCCACGCTTTCGTGGTGCGGTTCGGTGGGCCAATACTTCGGCCCTTGGAATTAGCCCGGCGATCGCCTCCCTAATTAGCGGGACCTGTGACAATCTGGCGTCTGCGACAGGACCTTTTGGTGCACAGTGTGTCCAAAGTAGTGAGAAAGAGCCTCGAGTTGTTGATACTGCTATCGGAACGATTTTGTGTGTTGTTCAGTGTTCTCGTTAACGAGCGCAGGGGAGTGTTCCGATAGACTGATTTAGGCAGATACTTTTTACGCGCGGCAAAACTTCATTTGCGAGACACATGGATCTCGAAAAGTCAGTCGCTCTTGGTGAAAAGATGGGTCTTTCTGGTGCCGAACTACGGAAGTGGGTCACCCAGAAGGAAAAAGAAGAAAAAGAGAGGGCCAAAGAAGAAAAGGCAGCTGAGCTGGAAAAAGAAAGGTTGGCGGTCGAAAGAGCCAAAGCGGAAAAAGTAGCTGAGTTGGAGTGAGAGAGGTTGGCAGCTGCCAAGGAAGAAAAAGCAGCTGAGTTGGAGAGAGAGAGGTTGGCAGCTGAGAGAGCGAAGGAAGAAAGAGCGCAACAATTGAAGTTGGAGTTGGAGAGAGAAAAGCTGGCAGCTGAAAGGGCGAAAGAAGAAAGAGAGGCAAAGGAGCGACAGCTGAAAGAAGAAAGAGAGCAGCAATTGAAGTTGGAGCTGGAGAGAGAGAAGTTGGCAGCCGAAAGGGCGAGAGAAGAAAGAGAAGCGAGGGAGCGACAGCTGAAAGAAGAAAGAGAAGCGGAGATGGCTGAAAGGGAACGGGCAGCGGCAGCACGAGATGGAACTCGCGCGGCTCCGTTTGCAACAGCGATGTGAAACTCCCGTCCAAGCTAGAGTTGAAAGCAGCGAACGGGAAAATCATGGCTTCCGCTTGAACCCAAGCAAGCTGCTCGTCGCGTTTGATGAAAGGAAGGACGACCTTGATGCGTACCTTCACAGATTTGAGACGATTGCAAGGAGCCAGAATTGGCCGGAACATCAATGGGCAACTGTTTTGAGTACTTGCTTGAGTGGTGAAGCGCTCGGTGTGTACGGTAGGCTGACACCGACCGATGCAGCCAACTATGTAAAGGTGAACGCTGCTTTGCTGAAGCGATTTAGATTTACTGTGGAAGGATTCCGGGACAAATTTCGGACAGGAAAGGCAGCTGATGGTGAGACGGCTACGCAGTATGCCACCCGACTTTGCCATTATTTCGACAGATGGATCGAACTTTCAGGGACAGTGCAGGAGTACGACGAGCTTAGAGAGCTCCTAGTTAGAGAACAATTTTTTACTAGTTGCCACCCAAGCCTGTCGCTGTACTTGAAAGAGAGGAGAGCTAAGTCACTTGAAGGCATGCTTGAATTGGCTGATCAATTCTTGGAAGCGCAAGATGGAACTAATTTGGCCAAGGTCAAGAAGGAGTGTCCCGAAGATTCGAAAAATTCGGCACCCGAACAAAAGAGCGTGCACCGGAGAGCATTCCGCGATGTTTTCTGTGTAACCGAGTTGGTCACCGCGCTAACAACTGTCGAACTAACTTCACGAGCCCTACGGTTGTAAAATGTTTCAAAGGTGGTCAGACTGGGCACAAGGCAGACGCATGTCGTAACGGAGCTAGTAAACTCACCAGGTATCCTGTGCGCAATTGGCACCGAAAACCCTTGATGACGACACCAATGGATTCGTAGAGTTGAAAAATGGGGAGAAAATCCCTATTGTGGGTGCTGTAATGACAAAACAGCAAACCGGTGCTACGAAGGAAATGTCTGTGATGCCTGGAAAAGTTGCGGGCGAAAAGGTTACGGTGTTAAGAGATACCGGCAGCTCCGCTGTTATCGTGCGGAGAAATTCGGTACAGTAAAGTGAGTTAACAGGCAAAACGAAACCAGTCTGCTTAATTGACAGTACGGTTCGGATGCTTCCCGAAGCAGAAATTGAGGTCGAAACCCCGTACTTCAGCGGGAAGGTTACCGCTCTATGGATGATGACCCCCCTGTACGACCTCGTCATCGGAAACATCGACGGGGCGCGAGGGCCGAACGAACCAGAACGATTGGGAGATGACCCTAAGATAGAGCCCTCGCCAACCCAGCGACCGAGAGATACAGTGGAGGAGCATCCCGTGATGGATCTCACTCGAGCCCAAGGTGAAGCCGCGGTGCAAGATACAGTGAATGAGAAGATGATCGTATTGAATGAGTTCACGTGCTGGGCAGCGGGATTCAAGTCGGCACGACCTCAACCGACCGGCAGTGTGAAGGTGACGGAGTCGGCCAGCCTGGCCCAATGTCGTGACATGAACAAGCGGGTGAATAACAGGACAGGATCGGTCGAATGTTACGACCCGTTAACGGTGTCGAAAGGGACAGCGATGGCTGAGACGCCGCCTCAGATACGGTCGTTGGTAAGGGCCCGCCGGAATAGAACGAGGAAAAACAAGAAGAGGTCGAGTGAGCACCGCAAGAAAGGGCGCAAGCGCCACTCAAGGTACACAGGATAAGCGTTGAGGACGAATCGAAATGTGTTTGACAGTGCTATATGTTAAGTTAATGTGGTTGTTGTCCTGTGTCACAACTGCATGTCGAGTGAATCAAAATTTTTGTTACGGTGATGTGATGTATAGTATTGTACCATTGTTGTAACGAGAGAACTTTGTACAATTGTATTGTTTGGAATATGTGATGGAGTGTTGTACTCATGTACCTGTGGTTATATTTTATGGGTTGTGAGATTGAATTGTAATGTACAATTCTATTGAGTGATCTATTGTGAATGTGACGTGTCATGAGCGACGGACTATGTTACAGTATTTGAGAGTGTGAGAACTGTTCGCGCTCGTTTGTGTGGTTTTGAATATTATGAGATAATATTCTTCAAGTGGGGGGCAGTGTCACAGAACGAGCGCTCAAAAAAGGGCGCGCCGTCAAATTCTCGCGACGAAACGCTGGAGTTCGCCGCGAGGTCAACGATAAAAAAAAAGAAAACAAGCATCCAAAGACTCCCCGGGCACGCATCCCTCTCCTCTCGGAAGCGTGGGTTCGCCGACGAACCTCCACTCATCGGCGACCGAGGAAGCCCTCAAATGTTCTAGATGGAAAGGGGCGTGGTGATGCTGGGTTGAGTCATCCGTCGCGGACGGCCCCCGTACCATCTCGCGCTTTCCCCCAGCCTTCGCTGCGCATCGCGCCGACGAAATGATGAGAATTTTCTGGAATCGCGCGCGGAAGGCATTTAACCGAGCAGCGGAGATGGGAGATCAGGAGAAGACGGAAGTTAGTGCCAGAGCGTGTAGGGTATACCGCCGTGTAGTCGGCGAAGGTTTTGTCTGTAGTGACAAAACAGGAGAAGAAGAGGATTTCCACCTGAGGGGTGAAGCTTGAGCTACAGGCAAGAGCGCGTGTCTACCGCTATCGAGCGAAGACGCGTTGCAACAGCTGCGTGTGTGAAGCCGACGTGTTTCCGGCGAAGAAGTTTGAAGCTTGGAGAGTGGCCAATTGAAGACGCGAGGTTTCCTGGAAGAGAAACTTTGGGAGCACTTGAAGATGCGAGGTTTCCTGGAAGAGAAACTTCGGGACCACTTGAAGACGCGAGGTTTCCTGGAAGAGAAACTTCTTTAGCACTTGAAGACACGAGGTTTCCTGGAAGAGAAACTTCGGGAGCACTTGAAGACGCGAGGTTTCCTGGAAGAGAAACTTCGGGAGCAGCAGAACGACAGAGGTTTCCTGGAAGAGAAACTTTGGGGACAGCGGAACAACAACAACGCTGGACTTTGAGTGAGTGATTCTCGGAAAAGTATCATCCAGACTTTTGCTCCAAGAACTTTGGACTGAATAGGTTTTCTATCTTTTTAGTCTTTAAGTGTCTTGGTTGTTCAATGCATGCGACTGCATTGTAGTGCGTATTGTTGTCTGTGTCCGTTGTTTCGAGTGTGGCTGATTGTACTGTGTAGTACGTTGTTTGATTGGTGACACATTGTACTCAGCTATTGTGGAGTGAGCATACTTGTGTATTGTTTTTTGATCTGCCATTAATGAGAATATAATTCTGTTTTGTTTATCAACTCTCGGCTCTGACTTGTTCTTTGGGCCACAGCCGGCGTCCGCTGGCGCGCCAATAAGGACCACTTCTAAATTATCCACACTTTCGTGGTGCGGTTCGGGGGGCCGATACTTCGGCCCTCGGAATTAGCCCGGCGATCGCCTCCCTAATTAACGGGACCTGTGACACAGAGCCACATTTACTCGGCAGTGTAATTCTTGAGTTCTCCCCCGACAAGCCACTTCCACCTCATATTCTCCTAAGCTTCACAAGTCATCCGGTGGAAGAGTACCTACTGCCCACTACACGATGTTACAACTGTCAACTATATGGACATGTTCCCAAATCGTGCGATGGACAAAGTCGCTGCAAAATCTGTGCCGGAGCACATGATTACAAAGACTGCACATCGAAGAATCATCCCAAGTGTGCCAATTGCAATGAGACCACGTAGCGTCGTATGCTGGTTGTCTGAAACACGAGGCGGCTACTAGACTAAAGCGACAAGAAATTTTGCTTGGAAGAGCTCCCAAAAGGGATCACCTTGTCCGAATCTTGAAACTGTACATCCACTCCCTATGGCTTCAAGATCACAGAAGAGTACAACCCCACTATCTTATGCGATAGTAGCCAAGCGTGCTTCAGCTCAGAAAAACAAAGTACAACCAAAACGAACCAAAGAGGATGATCACCAAGCATTAAAAGGCAGACAAGTGACAGCAGGACACCGAAACCGTCAGCAACTCAGGATAACCAAGGGTTTACACCTTTCTCCTGGTGAAAGCCAAAGGTACAAGAGCAACGTGCACCAAAAACAAGTGATGTGAATATGGTTATGTCGATGCTCTTCCTTGCTTTGAAGGCAATCCTGCGTGTATTTCCACAGGCTAATGACCTTCCAGAGGTGAGCGCAGTCCTTTCATTAGAGCCTCTAGCAGTACAACAAAAATTATTGTATAGCAAAATGGCTCCACAAGTGAGCAACTGTTTCCGCAACACAGCTGTGTTTCAGCGGAATGTCAACGACCTCAAGTCCGAAAGAGCAGATTTTAGGAAGCCGGTCGCTCAGTATAGCTTCCCCGTTCTTTGTCTAAACGAAACCAACGTTGGCCCTGACTCTGGCATTTCTAATTATGTCGCATATTCATCAAAAAGAAATCCAGGCTTGAGCAGGGCACTGTTATGCGTACGGCGTAACATACCCTCTTTTGTTTTATACTCGTTGGACTCGGACGTGCCAGAATTTGTAGGGTGCGAAATTCAATTCGAGAAACTTACCATCACCGTAATTTGTGTTCATTTCCAACCATCGACAAGCATCTCTGAATTATCCCTGGTTCAATTATTGGGTAAAGCCCAGGGACCTGCCATCATCTGTGGAGATATTAATGCGCACAATACCACGTGCGGCAGTACTCACACCGATTTACGTGGGAGAACACTTGAAAAAGCATTTGATCGATCTGGTCTTGTACTGAATGATGGATCAGTAACGTTTTTAAGAGGTTATAATTATGCCAGCTGTCTAGATTTGGTTATAGCCTCCCCTGACATTGCACGAGATATCAACTGGTGTACAGACCTCGAAATACGAGGAAGTGACCATTACCCAGTTCTCATGCAGCACCCACGAATGCAAGTGCAAACAACAACATTGATTTCAAAGTTAACTGACTGGAAACTATTTTGTGAACATACTGGACGTGACTTGATGATAGTTAATGAACTGAATACATTTATGTCCTGCATTAAAAGCAGTTACTCCCGTGCGACAAGGTTTATGGCGGTCCCAGCAGGCCACTCCAGTGTAGGTGCAGACTATGAGCACCTACAAGCAATTAAAAGACAAGCAGACCGTCGCTATCACCGCACTGGAAGGCTAGAACATTACAAGAAGAGTCAGGCCACACGCATTCAATCTAACCGACACATGAAAAAGTTAGGTCAGAAAAAATGGCACGATTTCTGCAATTCATTGACCTCATTTACTCCACTTCCGAAAATCTGACATACAATCACTGCTTTAGGTCATCCGGTATCTCAGCGAAGCCCATTCAGAGCATTGGTCCTATCTCTTGAACATTATGTTTCTATTATATTTTGCACAATGCTGACTGGAACTGGGCAATTGGTTCACAACACTACTGCACTGCCTAATTCTGTAGAGCAGCAAACCCAAGATGCATAGGCTTTATCACATGCTCTATTGAATAACACGTATTCTCTACTAGAGTTGCGTACTGCTCTATCACTAACCCTTGTAAGAACGGCAACGATTCCCGACAATGTACTGTACAGTGTTCTGAAAAATCTAGGACCCAATGGCATGCCAGTTCTAGGATATATAGCGACATGTGGACGCAGGCGTATGTTCCAATGTGTTGGAAGGTTGCGAGAATCGTTTTACGGCTGAAGCCCGGTAAATCACTGTTTATGCTTGACTCATTCCTACCTGTCAGCCTCACTAGCTGTGTATCTAAAGTCATGGAAAAAATGGTTGACAGAAGATTACAGTTGTGGTTCGAAGATAACAACTCTCTTCCAGAACAGATGGCTGGCTTCAGACGACGGCGATGCACCATGGACTGCGTCTTCGACCTCGTTACATTTGTAGAACATGATACAAGCTGTGGAAACATAGCTGTTGCGGTGTTCATAAATATTCAGAAGGCGTTCGACACTGTGAGCCACCTTTCTGTGCTGTATGGGCTTATTTCAATAGGGGTTCATGGTCGTATCCTTCAATGGACCGCCAACTTCCTGCGTAACAGACAAATATACATTTCAACCAATAACGTAGACAGTGATCGCTTCAACATGAGCAGAGGTGTACCCCAAAAAAGTGTTAATTCCAAGTCCACTTCTTTTCAATGTTGCAATGGCAGGTCTTCCAGAAGTGCTGCCCGAAGCCTTGAACATATCCATGTATGCAGGCGACATATGCACATCGACGTCCCCCAAATCACTAGAAGTGATCGAACATCGGCTTCAACAAGGAATAAATGCAATAAGTAATCATCTAGAAGAGCGAGGCATGCATATTTCTCACGCCAAATAGATAGTTCAGCCTTTCACGAGAAAGACTGTGAAAAACTTGAAGTTTTTTGTAGATGGCCAGAGAATCGAAATCGCACAAAAGCATCGCTTTCTTGGTGTTACCTTAGATAGCTAACTCAGATGGAGTCAGCATATTGCTGATCTAGAAAATCAAGTGAACTGCACCATAAATGTTATACGCCGCACCGCGGCAACAAAATGGGGCGATACATCAGCGTCTCTACTCCACGCCCATTGTGCACTAATATAAAAAAAAATTGACTACTCTGCGCCAGTTCTCCACAACATCTCTCAGACGTCGCTACACGGACTTCAGCTGTTAAAAGCACGAAGCGTATACGCATATGTCGGGGGGTTCCACGGGCAACATCAAGTTCTCTCACACTGGTAGAGGCAAGAGAACCCAGCTTTAGAGTAATTAGAAATGTGGAGAAATGTCGGCACCTCTTTCTACTAGTCACGCAACACTTTTCACATCCGCTCATATCCAACATCGTGAACTGTGCCGTAGCGCAAATACACCATGTGTACCAACAGTACATTCCCCGGTTTCCTGTGTCGACACATTGGCCACTGGACCAAAACTACGCACCATGGCTGCTTGAGCTACCGATTATTGAAACGTCAATAGAAGGACTTGGCAGCAAACATGAAGTGCCAATCGTTGCCACACAGCAGTTGGCATCACATCATCTCTTTGACAGGTATCAAGGATACACTCACGTGTACACTGACGGCTCCGTCATCAAACAGACAGTGACATCAGCGTTTATAGTTCCGGAAAAGCACGAAGATGTGGGTTGGGCCACCTCTCATATTCAACAAAGTTGGAGCGCGTAGCGATTTTGCTAGCCATAAGCTTTATTAAACTGTCAACGACACCAAGAAAATGGGTGGTAATTACAGACACTCTGGCAGCACTCACATGTGTGGAAAATGCCACTTCAAGACACATTGATGTGCGTATAGTATACGCTATACTAAAAGAACTTTCAGAAGCTATGAAGTGAAATCATCGAGTAGCATTTTAGTGCGTTTCCAGTCACTGCGGAACTAAGGGAAATGAAATGGCGGATGAGTTGACGAAAACCACTCATAATTCTACGCAAACGTGCTTCATTACGGTGTCTCAATATGATGAATTTAGAATATTAGGAACAACAAAACGTGAATTTTGCCTGTCTACCTGGTTCACAGAGAAAACAAAGAAATAGATCCTACATTCTCTTGATCCTAATCTTGAATACCAATTAGACCATGACCTCCCAAGACGTATCGACGCACTCATACATCGCCTACAACTCGGAACTGCTTACACAAAGCCCTTCCTACTTCGTATTCATCGTGTAACATCGTCAGCATGTTGATGCGGCCACGATGACGGGGATATCTCTAATTTTTTACTCGACTGTCCGAAACAGGACACACAACGAAGGCGACTAGAACAGGAACGCCATAATTTAGATGAAGTTCGCAGCAAGTGGGCGCAATCCCGGCTCGCCCCTGGATTGCGCCCACTTGCTAGCCTCTGCGGCAATACGCGGCGCCCCTCTTTCGACGACGAGACGTCCACGTGCCACTGAGGAAAGAGCTCTTTTTTCCACACGAACCACCGGAGTTGTGCAGCACCGCCTGGTCGGGAACAATACGCCAATGGAAGGCAAGATATACTGGCTGCGGATATCCTAAAGGTGATCGTCGGTAAAAAAGGGGTGGAAGGGGACGGTTGGGGGTGGAGGGAGGGAGTCTACCGCATGTTCTTACTTCTTTTTCACGTACCCTCTATGCTTTAAGATTGTATAAAGCTGAGCACCAAGAAACTGTACCCTCATTCCTGATGAAGGCCAGACTCAGGCTGAAACGTCGAATTAAACAACGTTTCGACTTCTCACGGAGGATCTACTTGACCACTTGCAACACTATGGCCACTCCACAATCATGCATATATATATATATATATATATATATATATATATATATATATATATATATATATATATATATATATATATATATATATATATATATATATATATATATATATATGAGAGTATGTGTATACAGTTCCCTCGAAATACACCTAGTATCTCATACTTTAGTTGAAATTGTGTGCAAATGACTTGAAAAACAATAAGCAACCGCATCACGACGGTTGAACAAACTCATATTCACCTATTATCTCTAAAGCGTAATTTACCTGTTGTATTGACATTCATTGTGAGTTTGGCTGGTATGATGAAGTTTCGTTTCAAGTGTACAACTTACGCTGGTTAATCACCATTCAAGGTGATCCAAGAAGTTTCATGTTCATCAACTTGTTATGATATTGTAATTTACTTCCTTGAAGTAATGCAAAAAACTTGCAACCGTAATCTTTCCTCTTCCTTTAGGATGCCTTTAGAAGATTATCCACCTGACATACAAGAACAGCTCAAAGTATGCGGCCTTCAAAGCGTAAGTAGGTCTAACTGTAAAGCAGTGTATTCGTAACCTTTTTACAACATCTCAATAGCATGTCGCGGGTTTGGTTTGGAGATAACTGAAAAAGTTCGGACGCATTCTAATACATTTAAAATGTCCGAATGAATGGAACAGGCAACAAAATGCTACGCTTTTCATAACAAAAGTTCATAACATTACTCGACGTAACTAAAAGGCAGTCCACCCGTCTTTCACGTGAGTCTCATGTTAGCATAGAGAAATTGACTTCTTGAATATGGCCTCAGCTTACCTTTACTGCCATGTTTAGTTATTCCCGCACGTATCTGTCCCACCAACGCTGACCTGCTGTGAACAGTTACTGCAGTACACTGCCGCAGTACTTATGTACGAACTTTCTACTTATGCATGAATTCGGGCCTGTCACTACATAATGCTGAAAAAAATGAAATTGAAACCCACAGAATTTCAGAGTACGCACTGTTGTGGGACAAAAGAATGCGAATGCGCAATTAAGTGACCCCGCATGGCAGAACGCATGGCAGCTCCTGTGCTGCGAAAACTTATGAAGTGAATCACAAAGGCGCTTCGTGATTTTCTTTACCGAGGTTCCCAATGATCAGTTTACCAAAGCTTCAATGATGCCAATGTTTGAGGTAAACTAGTAGGGTTCCCTTGGCATGAGGAAACCATAGGTAGATTCACGTACTCGTTGTGCTAGATGTGCGCTTCTCTTTGCTGCGCTTTGTCAACTTCGTGCAGTCCTAACGGGCATCGTCTGCAGCAGATTTTGTCAGGTTGTCTGCGTCATCACTGTAGTCCCGTTGTGACTGAGCGCCACGCCAGCACAGCGCCGACGTAGACGCAGCGCAGAATGTGGGGCATTCGCTGACTCACTTAGGTGGTGGTGTCCTCTCGCCCTCTAGTTCCCGAAATGTTCTAGCAAAATAAAATAACTCTTAGGATAACTTCCTGTATGTTAAATATATTATTTGAGACCCTGTTCGTTCATATTCACAGAAATTTCAGCAGTGCTATAGCCATATTATGTCATGTAATGAGCGTTCTACTGTAAACGTGATCACATTACATGTGATGTACAAATGGATGACTACCCGGGTCTATTAAGCACTGTGCGCACGCACAAAAAAGCGTGGTGGCTACAAATAAAGGCCACTAAAAATACCACTGATATTTGGTTCCCTTTAGGCATTGACTGAGCAGCAATATCGCTAAATGTACAGGAAAACATCGGTGATATGGGGTTACAAAAATGTTCCTATCATCAAAATTTTGGATCAAATGAAAACATAGAAAATAGGATGCAACAACTTTATCATCATGATCAACAAAAACAAAAAGCTGGTGTACGCTTTCATCTGTTTTTTCTCAGAGCCTCAACGACGTAACGAACAGTTCTGAATGATGAAGGATGAGACTTTTAAACGTCAACAATCATGTTTGCTCTCCTAAATATAGATTCTGTGTGCGCGTGAGCAAAGAACGAACCACGTGTGTTGTGAATTGTGATAGCTAGCCGCCCCCTTCTAATATTTGAACGTTCTTCCGCAAGACACCAGACTACTGCACTGAAAGTGACTTAAGGAGCACTTTGCACGTGATATATGAGGCTCTGAAAATTTCAGAGCCGCTGCTCTTCGGTGGTTTTATCTTCTTATCCCGGTGGTGTTGGGGTTGTTTTGTGGGAGGTTTGCGGCCATGCCGATGCCATCGGAGAGTCGGCAGGTGTGCGCGTACGCAACAATCGTGCATGTTGACCTTGTAAGGCCTAACACCTTCTCAAAGACGGTATGCTTTTCGTATTGGTGCTCGTCCACATATCATGGCCTGTCTAATGCGCGGGGACATATATTTCATCGTCGGAGCAGCCACGTTAAAACACAGTACAATGACAGCAGCGTGCATAGCCGCGGCTAACAGAGAGCGTGATATTAGTGTCATCTGTAGTCTGAGCACAAACACACACGAAGGTCCATCAAGGCTTCCAATATTAAGGCCTACAATCTCGGAGTCTACAAAGCCTCATTGACAGTTTATTCTGACAAACTCTCGGCCCAGCGCGCAAGCCGTGCTTCAGTTCCCGCGCCCTTGCGTGCTTGCCTCGTGTTCCGTGACAACGTGGGTAGCTCTTTTTCACATCTGTTTGGTTGCGTACGTTTGTATCAAACGTGACTACAGTTCATTCGCAATAATCATACTCTACTATATTGCAATACAATAGGCCACGATCGGGACAACCGAAAAGTTCGTATAACCCTGAAATTCGTAGGACCTGTGATTGTATCACCGAGGTTTTACTGTACTCAAAAAATGACCAACGTTATTCTCACGCCTCGGCAGCTTATTCCTTGTGCTAGGAGCTATACTTGAAAAACCATCATTTTCAGGTTGTCGTCATTTGTGGCATTGAGATCGCAAGATAGCATCAGGAACATAATACGTAATCAGGACAGCAGGTAACAGCTTAGACAAACGCACAGAACACGATGAATGTCTTGGAATTTAGCGGGGATCAGTGATACAGGACGGTAGAAGACGCGCAAAGCCTTTGCCAAGCTAGCACAGTCCAACTGTGAAACGCTGCACTATGGTGGTTTACGATGTGCATCCCCTTCTCTCTCTCTCTCTTGCCCCCTTATTCTGTTCTCTCCACGTGTAGGAAGGAAAAGGAAGGAAAGGAAACTAAGGGAATTGAACCAGTTAAAAAAAGACTGCTATGCTACCCTACACAGAAGAAATGGATAGGGAAGCTTTAAAGATGGAGGAAAAGAGGGTGAAAAGGAAGCCCTTACACTTAGTTGCACTTCAACGTCATCATAACGAATTCAGCGATTATACACTTCACACGAGTAGCGTAAAAACCTGGACGTTGTCTAGTTGACCTACTTAACTTTTATATATTCCTTTTTTATCCCTCCTGTTACATTACGTTGAGCGCAGCTACTACAAAGTATAAATACATCTTATCCCTCCATACGTTTCTATACAGCACATTGAATGTCAGGCAGCTGTATTGACTGTTATACTAACGAGGAGACGCATTGCTCACACTGAGGTCAATAGCCCCATGTGGGTCCACGTGCTCAGATATGGGTGCACGTTAAAGAACCCCAGGTGGTTGAAATTTCTGGGGCCTTCCCTTACGGCGTCTCTCATAATCATATGGTGGTTTCGAGACGTTAAACCCCACAAATCAGTGATGTCAGGTCAATAGCCACACTTAATCACATTCTCTGTGTCTACAAGGAAGATCCCCCTTTCTCAATCTCCTGGCCACTCCCTCGACCGAGAGGCGGGATGTGGTTTTGACATCCACGAGACTGGCAGTTCTGCTGCGGGTCATACAGAAGGCAGAGGAAGTACCCACCAGGTTTGGCCTGGCGCATCACCTACCTTCTTGAAGGGGCCCTGCAATAGTTTTTGAGCATGGTCAGAAGACGCTTCTGATCGGTAGTCGAGGCTCCCGAGGACACGCGAGCCCAATATTATAGCGCATCACGTGGCCTGGAAATCACAATAAATCCTCAAATTAAGTTAAAATTGCTTTCTTTTCTCTCAATAAATGACGATACGTATTCGAAAATCACTCGTCACAGCCATTGTATCAGCCATTGGCTTACTAAACAAGGCGCACTCGGTCATTACAGGTATTGCCGGGAGAGGCTGTGACTCATCCTTGCGTGCGCGCATGATCGCACTGAAGAAGGCAAGCATTGGAACAAAACAAAAGAACAAAAACGCGCTCAATGTCACGTGGCGCGCGTGACACACTTTTATTTCCCGTGCCACCCCTCCCATCCTAGATTCCAGTGCTTGCGTCGGGACGAGAGAAGAGAGAATGCGATTCCCGCATGCGACAATTGATTGTAACTCCGCTCGTACTAGAAAGATTTAAACAAAATCGCGGTGATGAATTCGTGATTCAAAAAGCTTGTTTAGTGAATCTAATCCCTGGCTACTTGAATAAGTTTTGCAGGGCCACTTGAAGTCTGACGTGAACAAAGTTTTGTTCTCTCTTTTATCTACATGGCACACTGGAACAATATGAACAGGAACAAGCTAATGCTATTCAAAGAGTATATAACAGAAGCTCACCGAAAGAAAAGTTAAAGGCGTAGGAAGGCTGGCAGGTGCAAGGAGGCCACCATTGTAATTTTACTTTCAGTTTTGTAACATTACCAAATAGTCAATAACTTGCAGCAGATTGTAGTACGAGTTTACGTGTGCTCTTAAATAACGTTATTTGAAATTGCATGCATACGTACAATAATTGTTGCCGCTTTTATTATTATCATTGTTTTTTACGTCGCCTACGATGGTTTAATTTCACATTTATAATTCAAACATTCTTATGTTATAGCTAATGCATATGTAAACACAACGTGATGACGTGTTTTTGTTATTGTTGTTCCTTGCATATTCACATTTAAAAGCAGAGATGTTTAGGTGAAATGTTAAGCCATTCGGTGTGAGCTAAAAAACCTTTCCGAGTGATGATGGTATGATGTATCGCTTAGCAGCACTTTTAAGAAGGAAAGAAGGAGAAAAATGAACAGAAGCGGTGGGAGAAATTAGAAGAAATAAAAACAAAATGACGTTACTCGGTGAATGTTGCCCGGTACCCATGGTCCAAAGGCCAGCGTAGTAATTCCTCAATTACAGTTGCATGCTAGTAGAAACAGAATTTATGGGAGCCTTCTGAACATATTTGTGGGGGTGAGAGAACAAAAAGAAAAGAAAAAAGAGAGAAGAGATAAAAGTGAACAAAATAAAGATATTGTCAGCGCGACAAGCGAATGACTCTTTATTCTCTTTTATATCATCATCACCTGTACATCTTCTTCATCTGAAAATATCATCTGAAAATATATTAATAGAAAAAAGAGGAAGGAGAAAGAACAATAAATAAATAAAAAAGAAGGCTCAAATTAGCTTTTGCAAGCTTAACTACTCCTCTCCTGAGTCATTTGGTTCTATCTAGGCCTAAATGGGTAACGCTAAGCTATGTCTGGCTAGAATGTTGAAGGAGCCCACCCAGCTCTGCTGTTCCTTCAGGCTTCGCACCTTGACTTCCAAGCATCCCTATTTTCTTGTCTTTGATTTTGAAACTGTTTCCGAAGTTCTACTTATTGCTAACCATTCGTAGTCTACTGTTAATTCTGTACTGCTTGTACTTGTAAGTAGATAAACAGCTATGTTTAAACCAAAATTATGGTTTGAAATATCCTGAAGAGAGCATTCTGAAAATGGTAGCGAGGAACGGTGTACCACAAATGTGATGTTGAATGCTGCATGGCATGAGAAACTGAAGCGTCTAATAAAAGCAGCTCAAATGGCAAGTCTCATCTAAATGTTTCAGTTTTCTTGTAAATGTTTTTTTTACCAGAAAAACAGCCAGTGTTTAAGTGCTTTTATATGGCTCTTAAGACGCTGCATAACGTGTTTCTTCTCTTCCCGAAGGAGCAGGCTGGCGTTGTGCCCCTCTAAATAACAGTTGTCAGTCTGTTTTTCTCCCTCATTCATCTTGGTCATCGCCGTGTTTTTTATGTGTCCTAATAACATAATAAAAAATAAATAAACCACTGCATGCACAAACGTGGCCACGGAAAACAGTCTTTCCTCTTTCTTTTTTCAGTGTATTCCCACAGCACCCAAATGCCCCAAAGGATGCAGATGCCGGCTCAAGTTGCAATCCTTCGCTAACGGTTTCTGCGCTATTGCTAACAAGCAACTCCCATCTTCGCTATACGACAAGTATCATTACCTCATAAGCTGAATATTGCTGCGTTTGCGAGAGGCTATAATACATTAGCAGAAAAGGTACTCGGCTACATGTGCAACATAAGGCTTTATCTTTCAATAAAACAGTTTTTTCATTCTGTTAGGCTGATTCTTAATTCCTGTGGCCTCAGAAGAGGGCCACTTCACCAAAAATGGTGGAATACCAAAACGAATGCGTCAATGATATTTTGAACAGGTCATCTTTATAATTTTTTGGTGTTCGTGCATTGGAAGCTTTTGCTTCAACGATAATGACAGCTCTGTAAAAAAGTGTAACAATGGGGAAAGAAATCACACGTGCTGAATGTGCGTTGTACGACTATCTTGAAGAACTCTTGTGTTCCATGAAGACGTCTTGTGGGTGCCTACATTTATGATGTGTGAACTGCACGGATGCATGAAAATCGATATGTCAGTGCGCGGATGCGGGGAGGCATGAACGTTCCTTCACGTGTGAATTGGTATGGTTTTGTGACTGTTAAAAACCGCAATGAAAGCTATCATATCTAGAAGCAGTATCCGGAGCCGCGCATACCCATCAGTTCTTCACAAACACGCTTGTATATAAAAAATAGGCATCGATGCTTGGTCACCGATAGGCACAATGACCACAATTTTGCGCAAAATCAGTTCAATCTCAATCGTAACCATGTGGGTTAGCTTGTCTTCGAGAGTAGTTTTTATTAAAGATGGTAGTATTTCTTTGGGACGTTTGACGCCAAAGTTTTGGTCTTTCTGTCTGTATGACTGTACATTGGTCTGTTCGTCCACGCTAATGATACCCCAAATGGCACCAAACGATACCTCAAATGGCCTACCCCGTCCGCAGCACCCACCAATATTGCTCAAGTTTCAGCGTTCATACTTGTGCAATTGTCAATTAAAAAATTGGCCCAAATCTGCATGTTACACTGTAAACGTCGTCGAAAGACGATAGTATTGCGTCTGGAGAGAGTGAACAAAACGTTTATTTGATGTTCCGCACAAGAAAATCAGTGAATGGTATTCTGGAGACGCTGCGTTAGGGTGCCTCGAGCGTGTAGTGAAAGCAAACGAGTGCATTGAGGCACGTTAAACACGAGCGCCATCTGGCACTTATCTTCGAAAACGAAGGCATGCGCGCCTGGGGAGAAAGATGCGTGCCAGTCTCGGAGGTGATAAGGTGCAGAACGCAAAGCGACGGGCAGGTGCCACCGTGTCGTCGTAGCAAAGCGTTGGGAACACCTTTTCGAGCATCGCGTTGCATTGTCAGCGCAGCGCGATAAACACTACAGTCCTTAGATTTACTTCTGTATGAACAACCCACAAAGAAAAGGAGCAATGTTCGTCCCGACGCTTATTATAGGAAACACGCGTGCCTGCAACGACAATTGCTTTAACTGGCTTAGCTCTGATTCTCGCTCTTCTAAAGGAGCTTGACATGTCAAGTTTAGGAGCTTAATGCACTTTGCATAGCTTTGTTGTTGTCGTGGGCACCGACCAAAGTGCGAATGACGTGAAAAGCACCACAGACTTTCGCGAATTTAGTAGCCTACTTTGCGGTTTATTCCTTACTTCACTATATTTATTAGGAATACTTCACGAAGCAAAGCGCTGGCGGTTTCGGCGTTACAAGTAGAAACGCGCTTATTCGGGAAGTTGGGTAGTCAGCCCGACACCTGTCGGCATCACGTCCTTTTCGTGGTTGGTGTCTCTTGAAATTTTTCATGTGCTGATGTGTTTGTTAACAAAGGCATGAGCAAAAGAAAGGAAAAGAAAAACGCCATGCCTGCGTGTAACACACTGCACAGTCATAGCAAAAGCTGGAAAAGCAGCCTTTCAGTGTGTTTCAGCAGGCTTTCAGAGCTAAAAGCACACGAGCCGTTGAGCACACTGGTGGGTACCCACTACGCCATAAGTAATAATATTTGTGTAGTAGGCCAGAATTTACTACGCTATCCACCGTCATTCCTCGGAGAAGCGTGGTGTCCGCTACGCACTTCGGATCGCACTATGACGTCCTCGGATAGCGCGGTCACTGGCACAGCTGTTAACAGATGTATGCATAGCATTTTTTTCGAGCCGACTGATGACACTGAGATTTCTCGAACTTTTTTTGGGCCTAAAAAACAGCAATGTTGTTGATGCAGATGGAATTCAAATCAGACCAATAAAATTTGTAATTGACGTCATCGCAATCCACCTTGCATTTGTGTTTAATCTTGTTCTAGAAACTGGCCATTTTCCAAGTTCTATGAAGAAAGCCAGGGTCTCACCGATTTTCAAAGACGGTAATCAAAACGACTTAAGAAACTATAGGCCTATTTCTATTCTGTCCACCTTTTCTAAAAGTTTAGAGAAGGTAATCTCAGCTAGAATCAATGACTTTTTTTTAAAGAGTAACATTCTGTCTGATTGTCAGCACGGATTCCGTCCAGGCAGGTCGACAGATACGGCATTGTTATGTCAAAAGGAGCTAATAATTGATAACTTTGATGCAGAAAAACTAACTTTAGGTATATTTATAGATTATAGCAAGGCATTCGATCGCTTAAATCATGAAATTTTAATAAGAAAAATTGACAGCTACGGCATTCGGGGCGTGGCAAACTTGTTGTTTCGATCATATCTCTCCGGGTGGACTCAGTGCGTTGCTATTGAAAATTTCTGCTCTTCATATCGCGAAATTAAATCAGAAGTACCGCAGGGTAGCGTATTAGGACCGACCTTATTTAATGTCTATGTAATGACATTGCTGAAATTGTTAGTGTGCATCCATTGTGCTGTACGCTGACGATACAAGTTTGTTTGTCTCTGGCCATGAACTTGATGATCTTGTCACGGGCTAAGTAGATGCCTGAGGATGACGACGACGAAGTGCTGAACGGGAACGTGCTCGGACTGCAGCAGCGTCGTACGCATTAGCTCGCCAGTATATTCGCCAGTACGAATTTGCTCAACAGTGTATACTTTATTCCCCGTAACATCATTGGTGGAGGTGCGGGGTACCACTCGCTATACAGCCCAACGAGCTGGATCTTCGCAGCGGACGGCGCATTGCAGCTACCACGATGACTGACCAGGCTACTCAATGTCAACAAGATCCGTCAGCCCCGCAGCCGATCGTTGTGGTGCAACCTCGTGACCCAGGTCCATTCAACGGCACAAGTGGCATAGACGTCGATGACTGGCTTGTTCAATATGAGCGCGTCAGCAGCAGCAACCATTGGGGTCCAACGCTTATGCTGGCGAACATCATCTTCTACTTGTATGGCACGGCAAAACTCTGGTACGAGACACATCAAGAAGAGTTGACTAGCTGGGACGTCTGTAAGCAGAAATTGCGCTATCTATTTGGGAAACCCATCGGACGTCAAGTGGCCGCGAAGAAAGAGCTTGCGACTCGTGCCCAGACATCCACGGAGCCGTACATCGCGTACATCCAGGACGTGTTGGCTTTGTGCCGCAAGGTCGACAAGGACATGCTCGACGAGGACAAAGTCGGACACATCCTGAAAGGAATTGCGGATGACGCCTTCAATTTTCTCCTGTGCAAGGACTGCTCGACGGTGGAGTCGGTCATCGAAGCATGTCGTCGCTTCGAACAGGCAAAAAGTAGGCGCATAGTTCACCGATTTGACCGCCTTCCCAACACGGCGGCTACGTCCTCTTGCGAAGATTTGCCCACACTACACCAACCACCAGCGCCAGAAAACGTCACCAGAATAGTCCGTCGGGAACTCGAGGCCATGGCTCCCGCTATGTCTACCGTCAGCGCGCCAGGACACAACCTCGGTGCTGTTTCAATGATACAGGCCGTGGTTCGCCAAGAGATCGCGAATATGGGCATTTCGCCACCTCATCAAAATGCCTCTGCTACTTCCAGCTCGGCTCCAGTCGTTACGGCTGCCACTCTGAACCGCACGCTCGCGCCACGACGAAACCCAGCTGAATGGCGCACTCATGATGATCGGCCCATATGTTTTACGTGCCATCGGATAGGACACATCGCTCGCCATTGCCGCAGCCGGTGGACCTCATCACCTCGACCGAGCTTCTATGATTGGCGGCCTCGCTCTGAACGTGCACCTTATGCCCCGTCCTACCGTGCTGAGACAGGTGCAGAGTATAATCCAGAACGTCGGACCAGCCGCTCGCCATCGCCCGTGCGTCGTCAGTCCCGCTCGCCCCAACCCCGCCGTTCTCGGTCTCCTTACGACCGTTGCTCGGAAAACTAGCCGGTGCAGCCCCCGGAGGTGACGCTGCATACACGACTTGGACTGCAAATCCTCTGATTACTCCCGACCAGCGGTGCAACCTCCTAACAATTCTCGTTGATGATTTACCTATAACGGCTCTTATTGATACCGGTGCACAAATATCTGTGATGAGCTCAGACCTCCGCCGCCGCCTCAAAAAAGTTCTGACGCCTGCAATTGCACCTACCGTTCGTACCGCGGATGGGAGTACTCCTCCTGTGCTTGGAATGTGCACTGCGCGATTAACAATTTCTAAGCATCAAACTTCAGTTTTGTTCGCTGTACTGGAAAATTGCCCTCATGACCTAATCCTTGGACTCGACTTTCTGACTTCACACGCTGCGCTCATTGACTGTTCCAAAGGTCTTCTTCAGCTCGAACTACCATCCTTTTCGGAGACCGTCTCTACCAGCCCACCTCGTCTACGCTCTGTCGATTTCCTTAGAATTCCGCTGCAAGCCGCAGTCCAAGTCCAACTCTCGCCATATCCTGCAGTACCCGATGGTGATTATATTGCTGCCCCGATTTCTGACGTCGCCATGACACGCCATGTTGCACTCCCCAACACGGTGGTTACCGTTAAGGACAACCGAACTTCGTTTCCCGTCCTCAATTTCGGCCTCTCAGCGCAAGTTATTCCTCGCGGCATGTCACTTGCGCATCTTACACCACTGGTCGACCACACAGTTTCCGCTCTAACCACCAATTCGCCACCCGATTTTTCATCAACGTCGTTCTCGTCACGTTCCTGTTCCGACCTTTTCAAGCCAATGCTATCTGACAAGCTCACCTCTGAACAAGTCTCTGCTTTCTGCCGTGTGCTTGCTCCTTATCAGGACATCTTTGACTTCGGCGACCGTAATTTGGGCCAGACATCTGTAGTAACCCATCGCATCGACACCGGTGACGCTCGACCCATTCGCCGACGACCCTACCGTGTGTCAGCCCCGGAGCGTGCTATTATACAGCGAGAAGTCGATAAAATGCTTGATAAGGGCATAATCGAACCCTCATCTAGTCCCTGGTCCTCACCCGTTGTACTTGTTAAAAAGAAGGACAATAGCTGGAGATTCTGTGTTGATTACCGCCATCTCAACCATATTACCAAGAAAGATGTCTATCCCCTACCGCGCATAGATGATACACTCAATTGCTTGCACGGTGCCAAATATTTCTCTTCAATAGACCTTCGCACAGGCTACTGGCAGATCGCTGTGGACGACAAAGACAGAGAGAAGACGGCCTTCGTGACTCCTGATGGTCTTTATCAGTTCAAGATGATGCCTTTTGGATTATGCAATGCCCCCGCGACATTTGAGCGCATGATGGACTCTCTCCTTCGAGGCATGAAGTGGACCATCTGCCTCTGCTATCTTGACGACGTTATTGTTTTTTCGACTACTTTCGACGACCATCTTACCCGTCTGTCCGCAGTGCTTGATGTTTTTCGACGTGCCAACTTGCAACTTAACTCGTCCAAATGCCGCTTTGGGCAACGCCAAATTTGCGTACTCGGCCATCTTGTTAACGCTGCGGGCGTTCAACCAGACCCTGCGAAAGTCCGAGCAGTTCGCGACTTCCCCACACCCCGCTCAGTCAAGGACGTCCGAAGTTTTCTGGGACTGTGCTCCTATTTCCGTCGTTTTGTCGAGAAGTTCGCTGAAGTAGCCCGTCCTCTAACCTGCCTCCTCAAAACGGATGTCGCATTCACCTGGGGCCAACAGCAAGCAAACGCCTTCTCGTCGCTCGTCGACATTCTCACCAATCCACCAGTCCTAGCACACTTCGACCCATCTGCTGCTACGGAGCTTCGTACTGACGCCAGTGGCCACGGCCTAGGCGCAGTGCTCGCGCAGCGGCAACAAGGAATGCACCGCGTCGTCGCGTATGCAAGCCGTCTGTTGTCGTGCTCGGAACAAAATTATTCCATCACAGAACGCGAGTGCTTAGCTCTCGTCTGGGCCATTGCGAAATTCCGACCGTACCTGTATGGCCGACCATTCTCAGTTATTACGGACCACCATGCGCTTTGCTGGCTCTCCTCACTCAAGGACCCTACGGGACGCCTTGGTCGCTGGGCGCTGCGCTTACAAGAGTACACTTTTTCCGTATCCTATAAATCCGGACAACTTCACAAGGATGCCGACTGCTTGTCCCGTTACCCAGTCGATCCCCCTGACACGAGGGAAGATGAGCAAGAGGCCCTCGTTCTTTCAATTACCGACTTCACCGACATAGCTGCTGAACAACGCCGCGACCCCTCTTTGCGTGCTATTATCAATGGTCTGCACTCTCCCCACCCTGACCACTCCTTACAACTGTTCGTTCTTCACAACGACATCTTGCACCGCTACAACACCCGCCCTGATGGTGCTGAGCTTTTACTCGTTGTTCCTGTGCATCTTCGCTCAGACGTTTTGGCCCAGCTGCATGATGCCCCCTCCGCTGGACACCTAGGGGTGTCACGCACGTATGACCGCATTCGCCGCCGATTCTTTTGGCCTGGCCTCTACCGTTCTGTGCGACAGTACGTTGCGGCATGCGACCTCTGCCAGCGCCGCAAGACACCTGCTCTGAGACCTGCTGGTACCCTCCAGCCCATTGAAGTACCAGATGAGCCATTTTTCCGAGTCGGCCTCGATCTTCTAGGACCCTTTCCCGTGTCGGCCACCGGTAATAAGTGGATTGCTATTGCTACCGACTACGCAACGCGGTATGCCGTTACACGCGCCCTCCCCACAAGCTGCGCTACTGATGTAGCCGATTTCCTTCTTCATGACATCATTCTGCGTCATGGTGCTCCTCGTCAGTTGATCACCGACCGCGGCAGCTGTTTTCTATCTAAAGTAGTCGACAAGCTCCTGCGATCCTGCTCTACCCACCACAAGTTCACTACAGCGTACCATCCGCAAACCAACGGCCTCACGGAACGCCTCAACCGTACCTTGACGAATATGTTAGCGATGTACGTTTCCAAGGATCACAAAGATTGGGACATCCACTTACCTTTCGTTACCTTCGCATACAACAGTTCACGTCATGATACAGCTGGATTTTCCCCTTTTTACCCACTGTTCGGTTATGACCCGCCTTTGCCCATGGACACCATGCTCCAATCTGACGCCGCCTCATCGACTGCTTATGCTCGTGATGCCCTGGCCCGAGCTGACATCGCCCGCCAAGTCGCCCGGGATCGTTTATGTGCCTCGCAGCTTAACCAAAAGAGTGCTTACGATCGCCGGCACCGCGACGTACAGTACTCTCCGGGGTCACTCGTCTTGCTGTGGTTACCATCACGTCGTGTTGGTCTCAGCGAAAAACTGATGTCCCGTTACGTTGGCCCCTACCGCGTCATACGCAAGGTCACCAGCGTGACCTATGAGATAGCTCCACTCCATACCACGTCAGTACCAGCTTCAGTCCCGACCGATATAGTGCACGTCTCACGGCTCAAGCCATACTTCTCACGCCCCGAGAATTGATCGCACCGGGACGGTGCTTCTGCCGCCGGCGGGTAATGTCACGGGCTAAGTAGATGCCTGAGGATGACGACGACGAAGTGCTGAACGGGAACGTGCTCGGACTGTAGCAGCGTCGTACGCATTAGCTCGCCAGTATATTCGCCAGTACACATTTGTTCATCAGTGTATACTTTATTCCCCGTAACAATCTGTCGCAGAAATCTCGCAATATTCTATCTAATCTGTCCGCGTGGTCTCGTAATAATGCTCTAACAATTAACAGCTCAAAATCGAAAGCCATATTGTTCAGGGCGAGAGGCATCCAGTCTTGTTTCAATCAAGAATTATTCTTAGATGGTGCTCCCATAGAAATTTTGAGGAAATACAAAGTGTTAGGCGTTACGTTTTCAGAACACATGAATTGTACCGATCACGTTGAACTAACGTCAAGATCGTTGTCATCTGCCGCTGGTGTGCTGTCTCGCTGTCGGCATTTTTTTTTTCCTGAGAAGGTGAAGTTGCAAATATATTACGCCTTGTTCGAATCGCATCTTCACTATTGCGCGCTTGTATGGGCCACCACCACGAAAGCTAATATTCGTACACTTCTTCAACTTCAAAAACGCGCGCTTCGACAAATAGCCAATGTACCCTCTTCTCATCCTAGCGCTCAACTTTTTCAAAAACATAATATAGTACGTGCAACAAATCTTTACGAATACCGACTTTTATATTCATTTTGTTTCGGCTCCGACAATATCAAATCCTTGCTAAAACATACGTCACGACTCGAATACAAAAAAAGTGACTCGCGCACTCGTAGCCAAGACAGGTGGTTAGTGCCATTCAGACGCACAAATTATCTTATGCAGTCACTACGACATAGCCTACCTTCGTTGTTAAATAAAGTGCAAGGGGAAACATTTAATCCGAATACTGTGACTCGCACACAAATTAGACAACACTTTTGTAAATTGGAATGAACATATAAAAGACATCGTTATTACATTTTCGCATTTTCTGTTATATTATCTACTTATCGCTCAGTGTTTCAATATACAAAGTATCATCATATTGTGTATCATAGTCATATTTATAGCAGTGCTTTTCTTAATGTTGTAAATACTATTGTTTCTCATGTATCACAATGTACTGTCACATCTCTTCTCACATATGTATTACATTTCTATGTTATTTTTAAGTACCATGTGTTCGCGGGAAATCAATAGTGTTATTTAACATAGTGCAAGTTCCTAGCTTCAATTAAAATGGTGTATTATATTTGGATATATGCTAAACATCTGTATTTATGTTGGTTTTAGTGTTACGGCTGCCATGCGGGGGCCTTCAGGCACATTCAAGCTGTACTATGGAGCTTTTCGCCTGAAGGACCCCCAAATATTTCGTTGGAAAATAAAAGCATTTCTCATTTCTGATTCTCATTCACTTGCTAGGAGTTTTGTGCATTTTAGTGCAGCGGCTGACGACAATGAAGAATTGTGCTTGAAGTGCGTATGTGCCATAGTTGGCAGGTGATCAAGAGCAAGTTTTCTTATGGATTGGAGCATTGAACGACCTACTCGTAACGCAATTCGCACTAAGTGACGCCTGGTGGTTGATTTGCTGTTCTAAAACGCTTTATGACTCATATCAACGCGATTCCTTTCAGGACATTGAACCTGCCTAAAACTAGTTTAAAAACGAGTTTTAAAAAGACAAAAAAGCAAAGGCGTGGTTCATTGGTAAAATGTTGGGCTGGCACGCAGCGCGCTCGTTTTCGAATCTTATTGTGACCTTGGTGTTTCTTATTTACCGAATGTTTTTGATATTTCTTGTGATACTGGTCATGGGCACCGGTGTAATCAGCGGAAAACTACGGCGCCGCATGTGACTCATGTTCTGATGTCATAACAGCTTTCGCTGTAAAACTGTTACCAGCGAAAAAAAACAGAAGTCTTGCTGTTAATAATATCAACGAGCAGAATGCAAAAAAAAAGAAACAAAGTTGGCACTGATAATTATTGGAGGAAGCGCGTGTGCCTGCAACGACGATTTCTTTAACTCCGGCTTGGCTCTAATTCACATTCCTTCGAAGGAGCTTGAGATGTCAAAAAAATACATGGGAGGCGGGTTTCATCGCCTTTTATCGCTGCTTCATCGCAGATAATTGACCCGAAAGAGTACGCATATTTAGCCACGCTTCCACAGCACACATAAGGACGCAGCCTGCTAGCCATTTTCAATGACAAGCCGCGCCCGCATGGCTGCTGCGCACTTACAGTTAAATCTGTCTAGCGTTTCCACTCGGCCTGTGGTGGAGCGTTTTGGGGGGTGGAGAGGGTGAATGAAGAAAGAAGTGCGTTGCGAGTGGGTGGAGGAGCTGGCAGCTGATGCGGTTGAGGGAGAGAGGAACGTCAGCGCAAAGCTGCGACTTGACCTACTTGGCACCGCTCCAACACCTGCGGCGAGGTAGTAGTGAAGACTCATGGGACAGCGTTACACTTGCTATGGTGGGTGACAACCTAAGAATAGACATAGGCTCCACTCACGAGGCCTGATTGCCGTTATTTTCCATGCCTCCGCCCTACAAAGGAAGAAGTCCCCAAACAGTGGTCATAATTTTCACGCATACAATCATTACCTTACAATGCTTAATTGGTGTTGAAATACAGAATCCGAAGCTCGATAAATAAATGTGAGATGGCGCGGACTTCCGCGTCAGCTTAGCAATATTTATGTTGTTTAAATCGCACCTCCCACAGTTCTTATCTCGGAGTCCACGAAGAAGCATGAGCAGTTCTCGAAGGCGATGTTTCTGCGTGGTACGTAAGGTTATACCTAACAAACAATGCCACATTAACGTATTGTTTAAAATGAGGAAATTGTTCTTTTGAGGTTTCGCAAAATGAAACAGGGGCAATAATCGCATATCTTTAGGTTGTTTGCAATTTTTTACGAAACTTTCGCTGCCAGGTTTTTTCGCTGTCTTCTGTAATTGTGGCAACTACGACTTAAAGTGTAGAATGGAGAAACGATCTGAGACTGACTTCGTGAATTTCGATTCTTGTGCTGCCTTAATTACCGAATGTGCGTTTCGCGTCGCCGTGCTTGTCATGGTGTTTGACGTAACCGCGATGTTTCATTTGAAGTCTTGTTTTATCTAAATAAAAGCACGTAGCAGACATTGTGCGTAACAGATCATTGCACACGTTTTCGTTAAGGAAATGGCCAAGGTGATGTACGCGGCTAATGTGGCTGCGACTGAAAGCTGTAGGTGAATTTTGTTTCTTGCTTTGAAAACTTGCCCTCTATGATCCATCACCTTGCCATCACCTAATACTCTACTTTTTCAAATCAGGGCCCAGTTTTGCTGCAACAGAGGCCACTGCCTTCAATGAATGTGTCTGTGCGAAGATGTGTGTGTAGGCAAGGGGGTTTTCTCTGTCTGGGAAATGCAAGTGAATATCGTGCCAGATTTCGCTTTCACAGGGAGGGTAATGCATCCGTCTTTTCTTTCATGAGACTATAATTCAATATAAACAAGCTATCTCTATGCGTAATACATGCACGCAATACAGGCAAAAAATATACAAAAAGTAAGACTTCCTAATATCATATCGTTTAGGACGATACAGTGTCTGAAAAAACGAAACGTTTCTCTTTTTTGTTTGCTCAACAATAGTTTTAGCAGTGTCGCTTGAGCGACGATCACGATCGATGTAACTGTTCGTAATTGATCCTGATCGCTGCGTCAATAATGATCGATGCAGCGATATTACATAGCTCTCGTCGTTTACCGGTTTGAAGAACGTCGCAACGCGTTTTTAATGCAAGGCGTTCATACTTCGAGTGTGAGACAAGCGCTTACGCAACGGACACTTCAATCTGGCACGTAATTATGAGCCAGTGGCAATAGACTCCATTAAGATGACGCCTCTGTGCCTATTGGCACACGTAAAAAAATAATTTCATATATACACGATAACCACAATTTGCTTTTTAATGCATACACCAATGCACATTTTCCCCACCTGGTTTGTTTACTTTCGTACTGTATGATGCTGGCAGGTCCTCTCTGTTGATTTTTTCTCACACCTCACCCGTACTTACAGCACTAATATGAGTGCACAACACAGCGAATACCGCAAACGATCACCAAGATTCTCACGTTGTGACACCCAATTAACACAGCACACGCACATGCGGCAACGCTCATGACATACTTTTTGCGGGAGGTAAATCGCAGACGTGAGCATACTACACAACACGCACGCGCTCATTCTGACTTCATTTTCACCTTACTGCACACGAATGACTGGGACGACAATCGTCGAGAGAGGTTATCCTAGCGACGCCCTTTCGAGCTCTTGTAGGTGGTGCGGAGAGCGTTTAAATATGGCAGGTCGAGAGGTGATGGATGGTACCCGAAAGCATGCGCGTCTAGAGAATAAGGTGGCCTTCGGGCCTCTGGTGTCTCCAAGCGTTAAACCCAGAAATGCATTGTTGAAGGAGACGCAGCGTTTGTCGTTGGTCACGTTTTGGAAACTCACGTTTTGGAAACTGACGCAGTGAAACATTTAGGAGATCGGAACGCTAAACAAGCGATTGCTCTTAGCTCGTAGCCCGTTTTTTCGCCATATCGCCATCACCGAATGACAGCCGACAACAATAATGCTGAAGGCGAGAGGATGAAATAGCTTCTTCTTGACGAAAAAAACACCACACCAAGCCGAATGGACACCCGATGGTCTCGTTGCAGTGGCACATCGCCTCTCACCGCGAACAGCACCATGCTGAATTTGTCATTGGTTCTTCATGACTCTCACGTCATAGTAAACAGTGGCCGCAGTTGAACGCAAATAATACCAATGAACAGTGGTACAGTTTATTTGTAGTCCTATCTTGTCACCGACTAAAGTCAAAGGGTTGCCCCTGTCACATGGCAAATCTAATGCCATATATGTGTAATAGAATCTATGCGTGCAGGGAAGCTCAACCGAGTTTAGGAAGTCTGCAGCTATGGCTCGGCTGAAGAAGGGGTACACAGCCGAAGGGGAAACCGTTTACCGTGAGACTCGGCGCTCTGCGGATTGTGAACTAGACCAAATTCAATACTTTCAACCTGCTTATGTGGCTTAGCATCAACTGTGGAACGACTCAGTGACAGACAAGACCACGTTAAGCCGGAAAAACCGACAAGCTTCGCTGTTTATCAAGCCTTAGGCAGCTGTTACAAACGTTTTCTTTATGCGACAGTGAGCGGCAATTATATTAAGGGAATCAGCAGAGGACATAGCTACAAGGTCGACGTGCCATCAGCTGGCACCCTATATGCTACAATAACGTCCCAAGCGTGTCCCGCTGTAATTTCGGCAGATGAATCTTTCTGAGGTAGAAAAGAATTGGCCCCGTATCTGCATGTTACATGGCAAATGTCGTCGAAAGACGATAGCCTTGCGTCTGGAGACAGGGAACAAAACTTTTATTTGATGTTCTGCGCAAGAAAATCCATGAATGGTATTCTGGAGGCGCTGCGTTAGAGTGCCTCAAGCGTGCAGTGGAGGCTAACGAGCGCATCAAGTCACGTCACACGTGAGACGTGATCGCTATCTGGCAGTTATCTTGGAAAACGAAGCGCGCGGCGTGTGCGCCCGTCTTGAAGGCGATAAGGTGTAGAAAGCAAAATGACGGGTAGGTGCCACCACCGTGTCGTCTTAGGAAAGCATTGGAAACACTTCCCCTTTCGTGCAAGCGTTGCATAGTCAGCGCAATGTGATAAACGCTATGGTAATTAGAATTACTTATGTATGCCTTTTCTAGTAAAAAATACGCGTGCATAAGATTGCCGTGTTGGCATGGTGCCTCAGATATGCACAATAATTCCTTTTTTATTGACAATCACACAGGTATGAACACTGAACCTTGAGCAATAATAATATTGGTGGGCGTTGCGGATGGGGTCGGCCGTTTGGAGTATCGCTTCGTCACTTTGGAGCTGTTTAGGGTATCGGTAAGGGTGGACAAAAGACAAATGTACAGACTGACAGACCAAAATTTTTGCGTCGAAGGTCCATAAGAAAGGCTATCGTCTTTAAAAGCCAGAAGGCCAACCGCATCTTCTCTCGAGAGGAACTCGAGTAAATGTGTCGCAGAGAGTAGGGGGGGGGGGGTGTATCGCGTGAATAGTGGGTGCTCGGGCATACTTTTCGAATGCTTGCTATTTCACCTTTATTATTATTATTTCCTTTTATAAAGGAGAAGCGTTGCTTTCAACAAGGAGTGGGACGCTGATGCGCGATCCCGTGAACGTTTTCAAAGTCGCAAGCGTTGTACCGCAGCACTCTTCCGGTCACCTCAATAACCACATCCTAATGGCCAAACTGAAAACAAGTTTTACAGTTCTTGTTCAAGGGCAAGGAAACTCTGTCTTCCGTTTTTCACATAAAAGAAACGTGCGTGAAGTACAAGAAATTCTTTTATAACTTCATGTAGCTCAAAAACATTTATTTGAATTCAGCAAAATAAAGGAATGAAACTGTTGAAAATAAGTGATATATTTTCTAAGTTTCTTGTTCTCCACCAATGCTATCAAGGTACATCAGTGAAAAAAACCGGATGTCATCAAGGGCCTATGTTTGGGTCTATACGGGCCTGTGTTTGGGTCTATACGGGCCTGTATTTGGGCCAGTGCCCGGTTGTGAGGTTCGATCCGTTGTTTTTACTAGCATACGCTGCCTGCGTCGGCCTTGTGAGGCGAGAGGGGGGAGGGGGCGGAGCAAACAGTTGGTACAAAGTGCAAGCACGTGGCACGATACGCGAGGTGCCAGCATGTGCAGTGTGGGTGTGGGCACCGTTGCCGACGAGGGACATCGCACAACTAAGGAAAGCTCTGTATTTGGAAAGTAAGCGAAAAACCACAACATCGAAAGCGCTGAATAAACTAGAAGCACTGTGTTCTCATAACCTATAAGCCGGCAAAACCGCGTGTGATTAGGTGCCTTGACACCGCTGGGAAGACGGCGAAGTGGCGGTGTCGAAATGCGGCAGCACGAGCAATGGCATAAGTGGTGCGGCTATCTTGACTATCGCCTCCCTGCACGTGCAGACGTGCCACGCGCACAAGAAGAGATAGTAGTACACGTTTAGGCAGGCTGTGCTAGTAGCTGGAGCTGAAGAAGACGCGTCAGCTTGGCATTCGATTCATAGATTCTGCTTAGGTGGCCTAGCATCAACCGAGGAACGACTCAGCAACAGACAAGGCTGAGTCGTTCGGGAGACCAACATTGTCAGAAGGCACCTCGTCCGACGTGGACACCCGAAAAACCCTGCAAACGGCACGTCTTCCGCCATGGCACCCAGCGGACGCAGAACCTGCGACAACCCGCTTCCAACAACACAGAACTATCCTACTGCTTCGCCCAACCATATCGTTAACTTCATGGATATACCATGATTTTTTTAGGGTGGCCAGAATTTCTCATTCGTCTGCATATACTGAGTTTCATTAGCTATGCAAAAAAAGGCCAGCGATTCGAAGTCTCATAAGCACTTTACTTTAAAACAGTGGTAAGTTACTGCTATTCGCAATGCTGGGCTATAGGTGGCGTGCCGTGCAGTCCAAGATGGCTGCGAGAGGATGATCAACCCGTGAACTCATATAGAAAAAAATAGGACGCATGAACGTACACCCCGTGCCGCTTTCACCGAATGAATGTATATCGTACGAAATAAAATAGCTTCCCAAATGATAGAACTGCGGCTGCAAAAATGCCCACTACATCATTTCTTGTCGACGTGCGAAGGACGGTGGTGTCAGCTGAACGACCATGCATCAACGCCTTGCACAATCCTGCGCGTGCTACAGAAAACTGCGTGAACTCCAGTTCACGTATGAACATAATGGCACTCTGAGATAATATGTGCGGAGCCTGCCTTACGGATTTGCCGCAGGAGTGGGCCATTCGAGTAGTGCGCCGTCGTGGCTGCACGGGACCAAATGTTTACCCTACCGATGGTTTGCAAACGTATTACGCCATCGTCAATACTTGTGCTGTAAGCACCTGGAAGTTGCTTCTTAAACAGAACACAAGCATTCAACATACCATTAAGTAGCGCTTGTGTCGATATTGCGGGTTCCATCAGCGCAATCGCAACAAGGATACCAAAATGAGTACACGCTTACGCACTTTTTTCAACGTCGAAATTGTGAAAAGTGCACGAACAACAACGTCGTTCGAATGGCAATAGTGAAGTGCAGGAAAAGTCAGCAGAGAGGCGTGGAATGTAGTCGTAACTGCACGTTTCATTGCTCTAACCACTTCGCTTCGCTGGTCGAACTCAAGCGTGTTGGCGACAGGCGGCGCTCTGTAATGTCCCCTGTAATTGGGCTACATGCAATGCGCAAAAAAAAAAAAACTATGCATTTGTGTTGAGCTCACCTAAGAATACTATATACAAGAAATAGAGGCGAAGTGACTTACGAGCGTGAAAAAACATCAACATACGAGGGGCCGGGACGTGAAGTGCAACTCGCTGCTCGTGAGCCAGATGCTGGCAGTTCATTGTCGCTCTCGGTGCCTTCTACGTCCAGGGAAAAACGCACGACAACAACACGGTTTCTGTGTACACCACTGTTGAAAGTAATCCGAGGCATTCTGTCTGCCGAACGGCTTCGAAGACACGAACGACGCGTCACTCAACCCGCACATCAACACGGCGGCACTAACCACGTTTACCTGGGCGTGGTCGAACGATTCGCTGTGATACACGGCTAGAAGCGAAATGCTTGCATTGTGCTGTCATCTTTGAATGAACGTTAAAATCAAGCGGCGCAGGTTTGGCCAGTGTTTGGAAGATCGAATCTCTAGTCTGCGCTATATTTCCCGCGTATTCATATAGTATACAATGAATGTTATTAGATTCATGCACTACAAAAGCACTGACAAATGCTGTACGCACGTAAAACAAGGCGAGTTTTAACTGAAATGGTCAGACGTCAACATTTACCTATCCAAAGTGGCTGCAGAAAGTCTTGCGAAGCTGACATGTGTACTCTGAGGGTTATAATCGAACGCGCGAGTTGCCGCGTACTTTCGCGAAAACTCGCAAAAATGGATCGCAAGAACAGATTTTCTCGCAAGAACAGATCAGATCTATCGCGCCACGGACGGATTGGTATATTTAATGATGCATAAAAGACATGCCCCGCCGCGGTGGTCTAGTGGCTAAGGCACTCTGCTGTGGACCCGCAGGTCGCGGGATAGAATCCCGGCTGCGGCGGCTGCATTTTCCATGAAGGCGGAAATGTTGTAGTCCCGTGTGCTCAGACTTGAGTGCATGTTAAAGAGCCCCACGTGGTCTAAATTTCCGGAGCCCTTCAATACGGCGTCTCTCATTATCATATGGTGGCTTTGGGACGTCAAACCCCACATATCAATCAATCATGAAACATACAAAGCAGTTTCAGTTCATTACTTGCTAAAGCGTTGACACAGCCTAATAATGGAGCGTCTGCCTAGTGATCAAGCGTGGAAACTTGGGCAAGTTGGTAGGACATAACTGAATTCAGGAACAGCGCAACCTACAAGTAATTACTTCGTAACTACGGAAGCAAAAAAACAAGGACAGAAAAGAGCGCTGACTTTCAACAAAGATTTAATATCGGAGTGAAGTACATATATAGGCGAAAATTGAGAAAAAATGGGCATGCGTAGAAGAGTGCAGGAACAAACTGCGATACACTGTCATCAAAACTCTTGTCTCCCGTTCAAAGGGCTGAGAAAACAAATGCATATGTAACTTAAAAAAGATCGAGATACGCAATCTCCTTTTTGAACAATGCAACCGATGGGCAACTTACACATTTTCCGTCAAACTTGTTTATTTGATAAGCTTCAATTATCTAACGCGTGGCCTGCGAGTTGTGCTTGCTTAATACCTCGCAACGCTCAAAAACTGGCACGCAGCCGCAGTCTCTGCAGTGGATTCCGAGGTGTCCTTGAACCGCGTTGTGAACATTGTTATTGTGCTCTCTTAACCGGTCATTAAGGCACCTTCCGGTTTGCCCTATGTATACCATTCCGCACGAAAGCGGAATGAGATACACGACACCAATGACACAAGGTACAAAGCGCATTCTGTGTTTCACAGTGCATCTTCCTTTAATAGCAGCTGGATTATTCGCCAGCTTACAAAGCTTTGTAAGCTTTTCTGGGGCGGGAAAAATAACAGTAACACCAGCGCGCTTACCGATTTTTTTCAGCCGATGCGACACGTTATGCAGATACGGAACTGCAACATATTTCAAGAGGTCATGCCCGCACTCAATGCAATGCAGTTTTAAAGCACAGGTAGAGCGCCTCTTAAGCGCCGGTTACTCGAGCGCCCTGATTTCTGCTGTTGCGGAAAAACTTTTGAAGCAAATTAAATATCAAGGAGGGCGATCTCAGCCTCAAAGCGCGTCTCTTCCCATGAAATATGTTGCAGTTCCGTATCTGCATAACGTATCTGCATAACGCTTCTGGTGACGTCATCACTTCACTTTGTAGCTATTTGCAGTGTCATGTATCAAATGCCGGACTAACCATTATGGCTGATTTTATTATGCCAGAAATGGACTGGCAAGCTATGTATTTCAAGTCTGATAGCTCGCATTTGATATGTGATGCCATGCTCAATTTCAATTCACATCAGATAGTACATGCATCCTCGTTGAACATTCTTCATTCAGTTTTTTTTTAAAGTGATAATTTCCCGCAGGAATCTACTAAAATATAAATAATGGAGGGCATCTTGATTTATTACGCTGTAGGTCTGAATGACGATGAATCTCATCAAGCATAATCGATTGTCTTGCTTTTGAATATTATTCATTCGTAGCACTTACAGATAACCTATCCACTGACATCGAAGCGCTTTCGAATAGATTTAAAGGCATCGTGACGTCATGCATAAAACGCTACGTACCAAGGAAAAAGAAAAAAAAACTGGGCGACAAAACCCCCGGATAACACGTGACGTTATACATGCAAAACGAAAGGTAAAACATCTAAGAAAAAACTGAACACGACGCCAACTATTTTTAGTAGACACTATCTGACTGTAGCTGTTAGCGACATGAGAAGTAAACTAAAAGATGCTAAAAATAATTACTTAGCAATGATACTTCCCAAATTTTTGATAAGCGCTCCAAAAATATTTTGGAAATATATAAATCCAAATGAAAGTATGAACTCATGCATTCTTCTGAAGACAACAATGATCTCGCCAACTCCTTTAATGATCACTTTCAATCAGTTTTTACCGTAAATGACGGAATCATACCACTCATAAATTTTCAGACCATTCACCAATACAAATAACCCTTGACAATTACCGAGCAAGGCGTGCGCAACCTACTAATAACTATCGATACCAAGAAGGGCCCGGGTCCTGGCAACATATCGAACATATTCCTTTAAATGTATGCAGAACGTCAAGCCACAATTTTCATAGTTAGACTTTGGATGTTTTTTTTTTTGCATTTCGCAATGCTTATTTATGAGGAACATGCTTGATACTACGCACTAGACTGATCACCTACGAACAATTTTGCTGAAATAAATGCACCCAATCTCGTCAGGGCTTGCACTCTCACAAGCTGGGTTGAAAAGATTTTCAGGAGTTTGACCATTAGTAGAAAAACTCATCGACAACAACTCGGCGTGCACAATCATTTTAAATGAGGTGACTTGTTTACCACTCTGAGCTTTGGTCTTGTATCAGTAAAAATTATTTTACGTTTGTCGTTATTTATTAGGTAGGCAGTCCTCGTATTGATGAGACACTTTCTCTATAAATGCATCGCCTTAAGGCAGTAGCATGGAGGAGACTAGTGACGTAAGCTCATTCCGTTTGGCCCAACGCTAGTGATTCAGGCACAGATGGACAATTGTTTTCTCAATGACTGGGAATTAAATAGATCATCCCCACGTGCATTAACTCTAAGAGCTCGCGTTGGCTTCAGTTTTGCGTTCAACAATATGACTCGTATCAGCCTTCCTTTCACATTGTTGCGCTGCCCTCAAAGCTCACATTCGTATTAGTTTGAATGTATATAGTCTAGGCTGTGAAGTGAAGAAAGACGAATTTAGAACATGAACAGCTGTCCTCCCTGGCCCTGCCTACCTGCCTGCATTTCATTTTTCGCTGTTTGGCTGTCTTCGGCATCCGGGCGCATTCTCCCGGGTGTGTGGCCATCGCGGGTGGTGCTGAATTAGGCAACGCTGATTGACTGGTCTCAGCAACGTTCTGGTGACTCTGATTCCAAAAATGGGGATTCGATTCACATTGAAAACCCAAAAAGTATCCAGGAGGAGCTCCGGAAGGTAACCGAACACTTCCAACTCAGCACCGAGGTGCGAAACGTTGGTCGTGGAAGTATTCTGTGCTGTTTCCCGAATAGGCGCGCGTATCAGATCTGCTAAAACGCACATCGTTCGCCTCTCTCCCAATGAGCTCTTTTGTTCTTCCCCACTTGGCCTGTGTGAAAAGTTTAGTTCGTGGGTTAGACTCGAGCCTATCCCCGCCTGAAATTCTAAAGATGTTTTCTGTAGCAGACGTAGTACAGCAGTGTTTCGTTGTTCAGGTAGCATCGATAGCAGAAAGATACTGAAAGAGTCGATGATAGTTATCGAGAAAACAATGACAAAGCTTTTGGGGAACTTTCTATCGCAGTAAAACTTCTAAGCGATTAAGTTTCATGCCTACGTTGCTCAGTTTTGAAACGCAGCTTTACCGAAAAGCTTTGGAACTTCGCCAAAATTTCGGAAGTGCTCTATAACTGCAGTGGTAACTTTTATTAACTATCAAGGCATACAGAATTTACAATATTGTTTGTACTGAAATGACCATAGAAAAAGAAATACGCGGGTCTTGTTTCTCTTTATGACTTTCGGAATGCAGTGCAATCACAACGAACTTCTACATGCTTCGGTATTCTGGGCAGCATTATTAGTAAATATAAAATTGTTCACGAAGGCGCTGCCTCATTGCTGTCGACTGCATACTAATGCAACTTGAAAAATCATGGCTGCCCTCCCGAGTGAGTGCCCTGGCTCAGGTCCCACTCGATCTCCATTTTTTTTTCTCATAGTGCACGATAAATGTTACAGACATGGGTGTCGACTGAAAATTACGCTACCGGAATCGACTGTTGTTGTGATCTCATATCAGCTTTCGTCGTGAAAGAAATGGCGAACAGTGGCTAAAGATTCCGGAATGAGAGCACCGTTAGCAAGGAAAGCTCAAATAAAACAAATGATATGGTTCCACTGTTTTTAAATGTAAATATTGCTTTGGCTTTATGAAAATAAAACATTTCTATTCACTTAAGATTTTATGAACTTCTCTATGAGTTATTGATTGATTAATTTATGAATAGATTGACTGATCAGAACGTTTCCGCTACTTAGCCCAAGCATGCACGGCCAGGCAACGTCGGCTCACTTATCGATTGTACGTACCTATATCCGTCGGCGTATTCCGCGCAAAGTCATTTCATAATACGTTTTTGCAGAACTGCAATGGTATTTTGTAGCACAAGACACCCTTCTAAGCCTAAAATATTGGGCCCGCATGCGTGCTTGAGTAATCAAGGCAGTCTTTCGTTTTTGAAGAACTCGCGAAACACAGACGTGTATGAAAGTTGCTCTTCGTTGCCCTTCCTACGTCGAAACAATGTAGCCTTCTTCAAATTTTCGCAGAATGGAAAGCAAAAGAGGTCAAAGAAAAGGAACTCGGTTTAAATTATGTGTGCTTAGTGTTTCCAATAACACTGAAATGTGGGCTGGTTTCTTTTGCTGCATACTGCGCTGGTCCTTCTGATCTTTTCGTCCGTGTCGTCGTCTGTGTGCACCAAAATTTGAAAATATAGTTTCTGCGGTTAAAACTTGTGCAAAACAGGCGTGTGGAGTTTTTAAAAGTTCACGGCGTTCTGAACTAGATTAGATTGAAGCTTAGATAATTGGAAGACTTGCTCATCTGTATCGAATATACATAAAAAAGGCATGCTACTGGGTGTAGAAGTTCTGAGAAGACGGTGGAAGTGGCAGATGGTCTTATCGTGTTCCTCATTAAAGCCCTGTCATAACGAGCTCTTTCTTTTTATGCGTGGAAGGAACGGTAGACTAACCTCCTGAGCCTTGCTGTCTTGTCAATGTTTCGTTGGAAGGACAAGCACGTTCTTGGAGCATGTCAAAAAGATTTTTTTCTGTCTATACCGAAAATGTGAATATTACTTGATAGAAAGGACGATAACTCATCAATTAAGTTTTCCGGAAGTCTTATTCATGAAAATGATGCCTTTTACATAAGCGAATCATTCATTCCGTATCTGTGTCGAAAATTTTTGCTGGTGACTACTTTTTGATTAGCTTTTTCGTGAGGTAGAAGCTTTCGGACACTGTATAAAAACCAGAGAAGCTGACGGCAACACTGGAATCTTCAATAAGCTTTTCAAGAATAGAACATGGAAGGTTAACGGCAACACTCGAGTCTCAATTTAATTGAGCTGTTGAAGAGTGGTGAATTGAAGACTAGGAGAGCGTAGAATAAAACTCTTACAAAGATTTTTTTTGTTTAGCTTTTTGAGCCGTATACAGCCTGGCAAGGCGTGAGTGACACTTTTGAGAAAAGCAGCTTTACGTTATATAGCACACTTAGATATGGGGCATTAGAGCATAGCACTTGAGATTGTTCTTTGAAATCTCTTTAGGACACCATTCGCTCCAAGAGAGAATTCGTAAAAGACAATTCTGTGTTAAAGTAGGCGTATAAAGCACGCTTGAAATGAATGACGTAATTTATTAGTTAATCGTTAGAAGGAGTGGCGTGAAGCGTGGTTGGTGGCTCTGAATGATTTGCGTAGAGCGTCAGTTCTGATGGTGCAGGTCGACAGCGGCCACTGAGGAGTAAAAGTGGCTAGAAAGAAAAGCCATCGGTTCTCTTTGAAGTGTGAAACTTTTGAGATTGGACCTTGTTACCATCATCTCATGTATGTAGACTAGAACGATTAGGAAACTGCGACGAGGATTACGTCTTGCTCTGCCGACACTTGGGCCCCTTGTGCGAAGAGGTTGTGACTGCCTACTGAGAACTCTCAAATCATTCAGTTGGCCATCTTGAAGTTTTTTCGATGCAAAGCAGCTTATGATCAAAAGAGCGCTTCCTTTATTTGATTCAGTGCCAGTGCAAACGCGCGCTCATCAACGGGAGCCGTCGGCCCGCCTTAGTTCCGAGAGTGGTCGTGACGCGACGCCACAGGAGGGGTAGGGATGCTTGCGTCACACGTGCTTGCGAGTGCTTTTCCATGGAAACGCGGTAGACGTGTGTCTCTCTCCAATATCACACGTCTGTCAGATTTGTTCCTTCATGCTCCTTCTTTGCGTCTGGAAGCTAGCTGCCGCCACCTCACAGAGCTAGTTATCCAGCGGCGTCACCATGACGCGTCCCCATCGGTTGCCCGCATAGTGCCTTGAACGGCGGCACGCTATCTCAAAAAACCGTATCACTTATAAACTCAGCGTGGCCGCCAGCATTGTCATGACGAGGAATGCAAGAGGCTGACACTCGGATCTGTACACAAGCGAACAGAAAAATATTATTCTGTTCCCGTCGTGAGGCACTGAATGAAGGCCTCTCTTTCCCATGACCACGAAGCACAAGCGAAGGCTAAGTGATGAACGAAAGCAGGGCAGGGCTACAGGAGAAAGTGGTAACAGCTGGATCGGGTGCATCTGGCTGGCATTGACAAAATAGAGGAGGCGCTGGTCGGGGCTTGTCCCTTGTCCATCATCTTAGCCACGCTGGTACTTAGAGAAAGAACAAGATGAGACTGTGGCATAACGCTCGCTCCAGTCAAGCGCGTGCTCTGGTACAAGTGGAGACCATTAGCAGCGCTGCGCTGCCCTGTTTATTAAAAGCGCTTGCACCTCTCTGTCACACAGCGTAGCATATGAATAAAAGCATGCGTTTGGTGGAGTCGAGGGCTTGCAAAGTGGCTGTGTGCGCAACCATGAACCTCGGTGATGAATAAAAAGCGCCTGTTCACAGATCTTTGTGAACCTCATGGCTGCTTCGCATGCCACTCAGGGTTCATTTTACGCGGAGATGTGTGCCATTTTTCTGAGGTCGCATCTTAGACACCCATTTCTACCTTGAAGCGGCGTCGCGGATACTATCACCAACTGATACCAGTGGATAATGGCGGGATGAAAAAAGTAAGCGCAATAGCATGAAAATAGTGTAAGCATACTTGAGCGAGCCACCACGTGGCGGTGAAAATCTGAAGGCGATGGGGGAGAACTCTCGGATACGACGCGGTAGGTAAACCTTGTTAGGCTGCTGAACACGACAAAAATGCAAGGATTCAAACACCAAGCCCACGTGCCAAACCCCACTGTTCCTGCAATTGCGGTAATGGTGGCTGTAGCTATTCGCTCGCACAACAGGCCTAAAATGCCAATAAGGAGATGTCCATCAAGCATCAGAGACGCTTTTCGTCAAGCATCAGAGAAGTCTCTCGAGCCGAAATGCCTCGGATAGGTTTTTTCCCTGGAATCAAATTATCTTCTTGGCTAATGCTTTCATCTCGAGCACAGCGTGATTACAGTTGACGGAGTCGTTTAGCGTAGACCACTTTAGGCACTTGATTCGCCGAGCTCCCCCTGCAGGCCACGCTTGCGATAATTCATTACAGCACATGAATTGTTTCTGGCATCATTGCCCCGAGAGCCTGCTTTGATCTTCACGCACTCCCGAGTGGATAGTGCTCTGTTGGTGATATAGCTCCGTTTTTTATTGTCGTTTATACCTGAGTTCCACGATAACGAAACTCATACTTTAGTCCTAAGTGCAGCATGTATTAGCGCGTCACATGTAGACAATCTTCTGGTGGGTGCCACCATGTTGCCTATATGGTGGTGCTGTCTCTAACGTGGCAACCCAACAGCTTGCACAAACGCGTGAGCACTTGCCTCCGCGTGTCGACTCGCTCTATGAGCCATCTCTACTCGCCAGAAGAGAGAAAAACGCTAATCGCCCGATAACGTCTCATGACCCAGTGAAAATGGTCTATAAAACACGAATCAATACACATGCACGTGTTATTTAGTTGCGAACGTGAAGAGCAACTCCGTATTAGAAACAAGTTATACGTCTTACAACTCCTGCGAAGCATGTTAGTCGGACAAGAGCTCGAACTTTCACGCATGTAGTTTTCTACAACTACGCAGAAGGAACCTTGTTTTCTCATAGGAATGGCCGACAACGCTCTCTGCAATGCCTGTCGTTGCCAAGAGACGCTACACCACATCCTGTGCGACTGTCCGTTATATGACATCCAGAGACAGTCACTGGCGTCCGTTCTTGCGCGCATCGACAACAGCCAAATTTCTGTGGACACTATTGTGTCAAGTGCCCGAGAGAAGACATTGCAACAAAAGACGACAAAAGCTCTGTTGAAATTACTAAGCAATACGGACTTGAACAAGCGGCTGTAACAGCAATGTCACACACCACGAAAGACAAGACGGGACTATGACTGAGTGCGCGCGTGTGTTGCCGAATGTGCTGTGTTTATCTCGCTTCCCTCTCTTCTCTCTATCTTTCACCTCTCCCATCCTCCTCCCATTCGCAGGGTAGCAAACTGGCTGCCTATAGGCCGGTTAACCTCCCTGCCGTCCTTTACCTCCTATTTTTTTTGCTTCCTTAATGCGGCGAATAAATATCCACCGCGGAAATGACGAGTTGTACACGCATTTTCCTAATCTTCATGCTGTCGACTTCGCCCTTCCGCGGGGAGTTGTTTATTGTTGTGTTTTGACATTTGTTTCAGATAAGATAAGGAAACGTATAGAACTTCACAACACGAATTAAATTGATGCGCCTCAAAAGACTAAGCTGTTGAAGTGGAGCTGCTGAGCCTTTTCTAAATATCGTCTTGCTACAACGCAGCTCCAGGTCACATGGCGCCAAACCGAGCCGAGAGAACGAAGCCTAGACAAGTCCGTGTACGTGTACTTCCCACAATTGCCCTGCTGGCTTTAGTGTCATGCCTTGCAGCTCACATAGACACTAGCGCCAGAGTTTTCTCTAGTAAGCATTGTAGAAAGCTCTATGCTTCCACCAAACGGGCCTGGTCAAACAGGTTATCTCGACCCTGATAAGCGGATGGCTCTTTGCTCTGTTCGCAATGTTCTCTCACCGCTAACTTTGCGTTCAAGTGATTGCCATCGTAAAATACGCATGGCTTTGCGAAGCTGCTGTATTTTTTTTACCCCAGTGTTGATTATAGCTGCACCACATCAGATACTGCAGAAGTATTCTGCTGGCGTTGCTTCGTTTAACATTCAATTTTTTGCTATAAAATTCGTAGGTTCACAAAAGCGTGCTAGCTTGTTTTTAAAGACAATAGTCTTGCTTGGAGACCTTCGACGCCAAAAATTTGGTCTGTCTTTCGGTCTGTCTGTACATTTGTCTGTTTATCCGCGCTAATCATTTCCCAAAGGGCACTAAATGATACATCAAACGGCCAACCCCATCCGCAGCGCCCACTAATATTGCTCAAGTTTCAGCGTTCATACTTGGGTGATAGTCAATTTAAAAGCAATTATTGCGCATATCTGAGACACCATAACAACGATATTTTGAATGTGCCGCTTCATACTAGAGAAGGCATACATAAGTAATATTAAGGACCGTGACCTTTATCACGCGGCGCTGACAGTGCAATGCGATGCTCAAAAAGGCAAGTGTTTCCAATGCTTTGCTAAGACGACATGGTGGTAGCACCTGCCCATCGCTTTGCGTTCTACACCTTATCTTCTTCGAGACAGGCACGTATCTTTCTCCATGGGCGCGCACGCCCATAGAGTTCAGATACAGACTTTAGAGAAAAAGCTCCGCATATGCATGCACTAAAACCTATAACCGCCTGGGTTATAAATTATACGCACAGATGGACGAACGTCCATCTGTGCGTTCGTCCCTGCGTTCGTCCATGCATCCGCTCCTGCGTCCGTCCTTGCGTTCATGCGTCCGTGCAGCCATCCGCGCGTCCGTGTATGCATTTCTCTGTGTGTCCGTTCGTCCACCTATTCAACACTCCAAGTACTACCATCTCGCATCTTTTCATCATATATTCCTCATATAGAAGCACCGTCATCCAGCGGACATTCCAAGGACAGAACGAGAGGAGGCACACGCACACTTTCTTAGGCTTGCGCTTCGTGTCTACTTCCCACCTTTAACCACCTCGAGTTCATGGTATATACTAGTTCACTGGTTACATGGCATTGCGGCTCAACGCTCCCTAAACCTTTCTGAAACTAAGGAAGTTACACCCAGCGAGTATAACGTAGTAAACCTTTCCTGTCAGATAGTGCTCAATGTACATGCCAATGGCTGTTTAAGGGGAATGACAGACAGTAGAATTCGGCTTTTAGTTAACGCGCACGCTGCTATTTTTTTATTGTTCAACAACGCACAGAAGAAATCTCCCACCAGAACCACCGTGGAGGTCAAAATCCAAGACTGGTTACACACTAAGAGTACTACCACTACTACGAGGGACGAACAGGTGCCGTGGAGCTTTGCCCCTAAAACTCGGACGACGAGGCAATGAGGCGCCCAAGCAAGCCGGTGCAATCGGCCGCACGCCGCACGATCGCTCTCAAAGGAATGGTGATGCCATCTAGTAAACGAACCTGCGAAGTTGCAAGCGCTCCCTTTCAACGCAATAAATTGCGTAAATGGCCACCGTGATTTTCCTAATTGGAGTTGTATAAACATATTGTCACGAGCGGTTGCAATGCACGGCGCATACAGCGCGAATGAACATTCAGACAAAAGGTGAAGAAGGAAGACGACGTTGGGTGTGCTGTCTCGAGACCCCTTGTGGAAGTAAACGCGAACCATCCAGGCTCGCCTGTTTTTCAACCTTTTCGTGTACTTCTTGCGTGTAACATTTGGTGGAGCTGTGCTGGGTACCTCCCACGACCTACGACGGAGCCGTCAGCACCAGAACTTCGTAGAAGCCGTCGCCTTGCCGGACTTTCGCCATCGCGCCCCGACATGTCTCTGGAGCAAAATGACCCCCTCAGCAATGCCTCGGCAAGACCACCGCTGTATCAGCATTACCGAGAGCCACGGCCGTTCTCAGCAAAGCCAGGGGAAGACTTCGATGAATGGCTGACCCATTACGAAAGGGTAAGCCAATGCAACAACTGGAACCCGGCCAGCCAGCTCAGGCATGTCGTTTTTTATTTGACGGACACGGCCCTGGTTTGGTATGAAAACCACGCCGACACGCTTACTACATGGAGCAGTCTTATTGAAGAAATGAAGAAGTGCTTTAGCGACTCGGACACTAAGAAGAAACGAGCGGAAACAGCTTTAGCTCAGAGAGCTCAGGTGATCGGCGAGACTTGCACGACATATATTGAAGAAGTTCTCAAGCTGTGTAAGACCATCGGCTCTCGAATGCCCGAGGAAGATAAAGTGGGACACCTTTTAAAAGGTATTGCGGAAGACGTCTATAACTTCCTCATTGGAAAAGACAACCTGAACACCGTATCAGACGTGATTCGGCACTGCCGCACATTCGAGGCGCTGAAAACTCGCCGAATCACGCCGAAGTTTGGACGGCTAGCCAATGTCACGACTGTGGCCAGCGTTGACGCGAGTCCGCAGACAGACCTCTCAGCTACCATTCGGCAGATTGTCCGTGAGGAGCTCCTGCGGCACGAAGAACAAACGCGTTATGCGGTGCCGCGTTGCGCCTCCGTCGCTTTCCGAGACGCCGTCTGCGCATCTCCTCCGGCTACTTGGCAGCATTCGGTGAATGCTGCGGATTGTAACAGCTACCGACACGACCCGCATTATGGCCAGACCGAACAACGTCATTACGACTCGATTGATCGGCGTTTTGATCAGCATCCACGCGACGTTCGCCCACGAAGACCCAGCACTGCCTACGACATCCAAGGGGAGGGGATGAGTTACTCTCAGCCTGTGGCCGCTGTGGAATATTTCAATCAGCGTCCGGAAGTTCGCCCTCTGCCCGTGTGTTACAACTGTGGCACGCCTGGCCACATAGCTAGGTATTGTAACCGACGTCGGGCATTCAGCAATGGACAGTCGGGATCGTTTATGCAACACGGTGGTCGTGCAATGGACACTAATAGGCCAGGAAACACCACTTTTGAAGGCTACTTCCGAGAAGAAAGAAGCCGTCACTTCCCTCTGGACAGCTATTCTGGAGAACAAGAAAGGTATCGAAACCGTTACCGCTCTCCTGCCTCCGAACGTACTCTGACACCACCACCAGCTTTCCGAGCGTCTCGATCTCCATCTCCCAGACGGCGTGTGACGTCATCATCTCCTCGACGCCGCTTCGCGTCACCACCGCCGGGAAACTAGCCAGCGCGGCCGATGGAGGTGAGGTCGCTGGAAAATCTTTGCTGCCGACTCGGATACCTCCACCTATCTTCATGCTGAAGAATAAGGTTAATGTACTTATTGATGGCGTTTCTACCATGGCTTTAGTCGACACGGGAGCAACTGTTTCTGTCATGAGTGTGGTGTTCAAAAATCTGCTGGGACGCAAGGTTATGTTTCATTGGGACCACAGCACAAGCTTTCGTGGAGTGAGTGGGGACTCATTATACCCGGTTGGTGTGTGTAACGTGGATGTCTCCTTGGGTGGTCAAACCTTTAACACTGAGTTTACCGTGCTTCCGCGTTCCACACACGATGTAATTCTCGGCATTGACTTTTGAATTGTGTGGCGCCAATGTTGACTGCCGAACAGGAGAACTCAGTATTTGCGGAAGTGTGTCCTCTGCGCTCTTAGAAGAATCATCCCAGCAAGAGAGTGTGTTTTGTGTTTCTGAAGACACTGTTGTGCCCGCTTTATCCGCGATGCGCGTTCCTGTTGTTTGTTCGTCTTCTGTTAGTACTTCGTTCGATGTTGCGGTGGAACCGGTCCATAGAAACTGTCTTAAGAAAAATGTGTTGGTTCCGTATTGTATGGTTTCAGTTACCGATGGATGCGCAGGGCTATGGACGCTAAATTGCTCCACTGAAGCCGTAGTGCTGTCTCAAGGCCTAAAACTTGCTACGTTTCAGGGAGAGTCATTTATACCTATGGCAGTGCTTACAGAACTACCGGATACAGCACAAACCAGTGTCTCGCACACCGCAAACGAACACATGCTCGGAATGGTAGCTACATCGCTCAGTGACCATGAACGTCGTGTTTTGATGGCCCTGCTCTCGAAACACTCTTCAATATTCGACTTTGCACAGCACGACGGCCCCACATCGATTCCTGCATCCCGTACTCGCCATCGCATCAACACAGGATCCGCTGAACCGATTCGTCAAAAACCATATCGTGTGTCCTCTGCGGAGCGAAAGATCATCAGCGCTCAAGTCGAAGAAATGATGGGTAAAGGAGTAATTCGGGAATCGTCTAGCCCTTGGGCAGCTCCAGTGATACTGGTGAAGAAGAAAGACGGCACGTGGCGATTCTGTGTCGATTACCGTCGCCTAAATGCCGTTACTAGGAAAGACGTATACCCACTCCCACGAATTGACGACGCCATCGATTGCCTCTTTGCGGCTTCTTACTTCTCTTCTGTGGATTTACGATCAGGTTACTGGCAAATCCCTATGCACCCGGACGACAGAGAGAAGACCGCTTTTGTAACGCCCGATGGACTATTTGAATTCAACGTGATGCCTTTCGGGCTTTGTAACGCCCCCGCAACGTTTGAAAGGTTCATGGACACTATACTTCGCGGTTTGAAGTGGGAAGTTTGTATGTGCTACCTAGACGACGTTGTGATCTTCGGCCGAACATTTCGTGAGCATAACGAGCGCCTGGACTTGGTACTGAACTGCTTGAGGAAGGCCGGCCTTGTGCTTAATTCTAAAAAGTGCCATTTTGGTGAACGACAGACACTTGTGCTGGGACACCTGATCGACAAAGAAGGTATACGACCAGATCCACAAAAGACAACAGCTGTGGAGGCATTCGAGGCACCTCGCTCTGTGAAGCAGCTACGAAGTTTTTTAGGGTTATGCTCCTACTTTCGCCGTTTCATTCCCAAATTTGCTGACATAGCTCATCCGCTCACATGCCTTCTCCAAAAAGGTGTTCCTTTCGAGTGGAGCTCGGAATGCGACTCATCGTTTCGGCAGCTAAAGCTACTGTTGACGTCCCAGCCTATTCTTCGCCACTTCAATCCGTCATCACCGACAGAAGTTCATACCGATGCTAGTGGTGTTGGCATTGGCGCCGTACTAGTTCAGCGTGTCGGCGACAGCGAGCATGTGATATCGTACGCTAGCCGCTCATTGAGTCGCCCCGAGCGCAACTACACTGTCACCGAACAAGAGTGTCTGGCGGTCGTCTTCGCTGTGCAACGGTTTCGATCGTATCTCTACGGGCGCCCCTTTACTGTCGTCACGGATCATCACTCTCTATGCTGGCTTGTGAATCTTCGGGATCCCTCTGGTCGACTAGCACGCTGGGCGCTCCGTCTGCAGGAGTATGATTTCGTTGTTTCCTACAAGAGCGGCCGGCGACACGCTGATGCTGATTGTCTCTCTCGCCTGCCACTCCCAACGACTGAATGTGACGCGGACAACTTTGATGAATACATCGCTTTTGTGTCCACGGGATTTCCGGATATGGATACCTTCATATCAGAGCAGAGGAAAGACGACAGCTTACAGCCGCTATTCGCGGCCGCGCGGGAGTCCGCTGCAGACAATCGTTTTCGCTTACGTGACGGCGCCCTATATAAGACGAACTTCTCGGCTACCGGTGCGCGCTACCTTTTGGTTGTCCCCAAGAGCCTTCGCAGTCACGTATTATCTGCCATGCACGACGAACCAACTTCCGGACATCTTGGATGCACAAGAACACTCTACCGTGCTCAGGAACGCTTTTATTGGCCCCGGATGCGCAATGATACCGAACGGTACGTCGCCAGCTGCACCCAATGTCAGCGTTACAAGCGACCAACTGACGCGCCGTCTGGTCGCCTTCAGCCTGTTTCGCCTCCTAGCACCCCCTTTGAGCAAGTTGGTATAGATCTTCTGGGCCCTTTTCCGCGATCCACAGACGGCAATCGTTGGGTCATCGTTTGCGTAGACCACTTAACCCGTTATTGTGAGACGGCAGCACTGCCGTCGGCCACAGCAAAAGACGTTTCCATCTTCTTGCTGTTTCAAGTTATCCTCAGACACGGACCTCCTCGCATCGTAATCAGCGACCGTGGGCGGCAATTTACCGCGGATGTTGTCGAAGAGACCCTTCGTCTGTGCTCATCAAGCTTCCGCCATTCCACTCCATACCATCCACAGACTAATGGTCTAGTGGAACGCACGAACCGAACGCTTGCCAACATGCTGTCCATGTACATCGACTCCGCGCACAAAAACTGGGACACAATTTTGCCTTTCATCACCTATGCTTTCAACACCGCAAGACATGAGACCACTGGTTACTCACCTTTCTTTCTCCTTTATGCTCGTCCACCACGCTATAATCTTGACACTATGCTTCCCTACTCTGCTCATCACAGTGAGCCGATCAACGAGATTCTCTGTAGAGCAGAAGAAGCGCGACGCCTCGCTCGGCTACGCACCGTCACCTCGCAAGACCGGTCAAAGATCCGCTATGACGACCGTCACCGACATGTTCACTTCAATCCTGGAGATCAGGTGTGGCTCTGGACGCCTTTACGGAAACGTGGCCTGTACCAGAAATTTCTCGCTCACTATGTCGGGCCCTACGTTATCCTCGAACGCCTCAGTGAGGTCAACTACCGCATAGCACGGCTCACAAGCACTGGACGGCGCTCGGCTAAAACAGAAGTGGCGCACGTCGCTCGCATGAAGCTATGCAATGCACGAACCACTGAGTGACTCGCCCGGCGGGCTTCGTCTGCCAACGGGGAAATGTCACGAGCGGTTGCAATGCACGGCGCATACAGCGCGAATGAACATTCAGACAAAAGGTGAAGAAGGAAGACGACGTTGGGTGTGCTGTCTCGAGACCCCTTGTGGAAGTAAACGCGAACCATCCAGGCTCGCCTGTTTTTCAACCTTTTCGTGTACTTCTTGCGTGTAACAATATTACAAAATTCACGTTTGTTGAATACGCGTGAATACGCTTGTAAAATCAAAAGCGCATTTCATTGTCTTGGCTTTTCTCTTGTGTGCCTTTTGTGTACGCATGCTTTTATGATTATTAACTGTGCGACTTAAAAAAAAGAAACATTTCAACACGAATAAGTTTTGACACAATGCCTGGAAGATCGATCGAAAGTGAGGTTTTGCAATAGGATTCATCACTGCACATCTTTTAGTGGAGAAACCACGTGACACATGGTTTTGCTGATGTTCAGGGGAAAATGGAGTCTTTAGGAGATAAAGATTATTGAGCCAGAGAATGGGGGGGGGGGTGTTTGAGTTAATGTTTCAGCAAATGGTCTCATGAGCTGTGTCTTATTCAGCACGAAAAGAACAGAATATTCATACGTTATTGTACATGGAAAAATTCAAGCGCAACGCCTGTGTTATTTATGATTTATCTGGAGCGCCTGAAATGTGACGTGCATTAAGATCAAGGACTGCATGCCAGTTAATGTAAGGTGCTCGCGAAAAATAGAAAAGTTGACGAACCTTTATTTTTTATTCATTTTTTTACACCTGATAGATTTAGGCTTAGGAGTGAAACTGCTTTCATGCATTGAAGTATTATCGCTATGTTGAATAAAAAAACTCAAGAGAGCATATGCCAGATATTATGGGAAGCCGCTATACATGTTGTGCGAAATAATTTACATAATGCACAGAGACAACATATGTAGACCTAAAATTTGTGTGCGATTATTTTTTGGGTGAAGCTCCTTAAGCTCCAGCTACATCCGCCGTCGTCTCGCAATGATGATGACAGTGATAACGGTGAAGGTAAAGCACGTTTCTTGCCCCACATTTTCCTTTTGCACCCACCACACAACACATGGATGGTATCCACTGTACGCCATGAAGATGACGCTGATGATGAAGAACATGCACGTTTAAGACCGTACATTTCCTTTCTGCCACGCAGAAGAACGATCGTCAAAGCGCTCACACCCAAGAAGGCAAAGGGGCAACGCTGCTAACAATCCGCTTTTTCGGAGGTGAGAGCACGGCGTGCGGTGGCTCAATGTCTACGCAGACAGCAAGCTACCCATCATCAATCACCTCGTGGATCTGCTCTGATTTCTAAAGGCCCCGCCGCGGTGGTCTAGTGGCTAAGGTACTCGGCTGCTGACCCGCAGGGCGCGGGTTCGAATCCCGGCTGCGGCGGCTGCATTTCCGATGGAGGCGGAAATGTTGTAGGCCCGTGTGCTCAGATTTGGGTGCACATCAAAGAACCCCAGGTGGTCTAAATTTCTGGAGCCCTCCACTACAGCGTCTCTCATAATCATATAGTGGTTTTGGGACGTTAAACCCCACATATCAATCAATCAATCTGATTTCTAAAGACGATAGTCTTTCTTGGGGAACTTCGACGCAAAAACTTTGGTCTATCTATCTTTCTGTCTGTCTGTACATTTGTCTGTATGTCTACCGTAACAACACCCCAGACGGCCATTCTCATCCGCAACACTTACCAATATTGCTCAAGTTTAAGCGTTCATACTTGCGTGGTTGTCAATTAATAATTAACTATTGCGCATATCTGAGGCACCATAACAGCGCGTCAATATTCTGTATCTGTGTCTTTACACTAGGGAAGGCATACAAAAGTAATTCTAAAGACCGTAGCGTTTATCACGCTGCGCTGACAATGCAACGCTATATGCTCAAAAAGGCAAGTGTTTCCAATGCTTTGTTAAGACGACACGGTGGTGGCACCTGCCCATCACTTTGTGTTCTACGCCTTATCACCTTAGAGACAGGCGCGCCTTCATTCGTTTTCGAAGATAACTGTCAGATGGCACTTGTGTCTAACGTGCCTCGATGCGCTCGTTCGCCTTCGCTGCATGGATCAAGACCCTCTAACGCAGCGCTTCCAGAATACAATTCACCGATTTGCTCGCACAGAACATCAAATAAACGTATTGTTCACTCTCTCCCGGCGGAAGACTACCGTCTTTCCACGACTTCGCTGTAATACATGCCGATACGGAGCAATTTTTTTTATTTATTCTTGCGTTTAGAAGGGACCCCATGAGGCACAATTACACAACAGCCGCCGTAACGAAGAGAACAATGAGCAAGCAGTTCAGAGTGCCCGACCAGCGTTTCTCTCACGCGCTGTTGCTTCACATCATTCCTCCCCACGTGTGTCTAACACATTCGCGAAACTCGCTCTAGCTTTATATTGAGTCTGTACGAGCAGGACAAGAAAGATGGTTCGAAGAACTCTTCATACGCCGCACGTTTCACGAATGGAACTCCTGTACATTTCATTGGAGGACGGTTGCCAGTTATTCTACTCGGGGGATTCACTTGAATCAAGCTTTTGCTACCTCGTGCTGTGTACGCCAGTTTTGAAGGCCGTCCAGCTTCTTCTGGGCCTCGGTTCCACGTTGAGAAACACACGATCGATTCCCATGTGTGTACACGAAGGCGTCGTCTATCGTGGATAGATCGCTCGCTTGCGAGTTTTGACAGGCTGCGCTTCCACTGCCGCACGTTCGTGATGCCCATTAACGCTACGAGGTCTGCTGGCATCTCATGTAAATCTGTTATGCGCGTCGAATTCCGGGCCTTGCTTTGCAGCGTAATGCAGGAGGCGCCCTCTTGCTGCGACGAACTGACAGCCGCTCTAGAATCACTCACACATGCTGAATCGCTTCCGAAGCTTCGTGGAGGTTGCTTACACAATTTACAAACCATGGAAATGTCACCTATGTGAACCTCAGAAGGTTGGACTATGAATATATTTTGTGGAGCGCACGTGCCAGCAGCCCTAAAATGCTGGATAAGAGTTGAGCTTCACAGGAAAACGCCATTTATACGTTTCAGATGAATTCGAGATTGAAACGCAGTGTCGAAAATTGGTCTAGCTTCGACGTTACTCGTGCTTATGTTTTTTTTTACTTTTTCAGCACACTGTCTTAAACAAGACAGATTACATAAGAACGACACACACACAATGCCAACTTCCAATTTTTGTTCTCATTTCCGTGGGCGTCCCAACAATACGTAGGCGGAGAATTGGCGCACGCAGGCGTATTTGTGAGAGGAAAAAACAAGATAACAGCAAAGATTTGCAAGCATGTAGCCACGTTCGGTTTCACGTTATTCGCAATAAAGTTTAGATAACACACCATCCTAGGTAATGGTGATGTCTAAAGAAATGTAATTAAAATTTTATTTTTCTTATTTATTCATTTATTTATTTATTTATTTACAGCACGATGTTGTGAGAGAAAAGTAGAAAAAAGGTGATACAATCAAATTGAAGGTGTCCTGACTACCCTACACGTGCTACAGCGTAAAAGGCGGTAACGAACGAGAAAGAAAATGACATCGGGTCACTGCCTGCGTTTTGTTAAGACAGTTTCCTTATTTGTGAACTGAATTTGGTTCCTTTCTTGTTAATGTTAATCGGATGGTGAGTATGTGTTTTAGGACCTCATCGTCCCGCAGACTCTCATGTTATCTGAAACTGATTTGATTGGTATGTGGGGTTTAACGTCCCAAACCACCATACGATTATGAGAGACGCCGTAGTGGAGGGCTCTAGAAATTTCGACCACCTGGGGTTTTTTAACGTGCACCCAAATCTGAGCACACGGGCCTACAACATTTCTGCCTTCATTGGAAATGCAGTATCCGAAATCCTTCATCAATAATCTGTGACCCAAGATGTACGCATGTTCGCAAATCATTGTTTCCATGCTTTGTTCCGCAGAATGGTACCTCCGTGCACTGCTTTTCAGTGTATTTATTGCTGTGATGATTCTAAAGATAATTGAAATGTTCGTAGTTAGCATTGTATCCGAGCATTGTATCATAGCTTTTCTCTTTGACATCGCGCTAAAGTGAGTAAGATGGACTACGAACAGGACCAGGCACTGCTCTGTCGAACTTACGCACTGGCGTATGTCATTGATTGTGCTGTTAAATAGATGATGTTGCGTCACTTGTCGTAGTCCGGTGCAGCAACTCCGCGTGAAGGGCTTCAGTATGGACGAATAAGTATCCCGAATGCATGTCCCGCCTTCAAGGTGGTTAATCCGAAGCTTATTGGTTTATGTCGAAACAGTAATTATGTCAAAACACCAGCTCGACCAGCAGTCCACTCTTTTAAAGTTCTTACGGGTTCAGTTGCTAAGATTAGGGGCTTGATGACTGTTTAGGAGAGGCTTGGTAAGCCTCGGTGCTATAAACATCCTCCTTGTAAGCCAGCGGCAGAGGCCTCGTTGAGCTCCATGTGGCGGCTTCATTACCAGGAGAGGGGAATGATTGCCTTTTGATGTTCAGAAAATTGACGAAAATTTTAGTTTAATCATGGCTAATTGCATGTCGAAACTGGAGATTGTCATTAAAGGTGTGTCATGATCCCTCTAGAGCGTTCCTTACGGATATTTTTTGCACGTATGTACCAGACTTATTTTCAAATACTTCGTAATAATTATATCTTTATAACTATATCGTCGTCGGGGAAATAATCAATAGGAAAATCACGTTTGATTAACAAAGTAATCACTGCACCCTGTGCAGGTAAATGACCAGCGAAGCTGACGGGACCACACTCGTTTATTTATTTATTTATTTATTTATTTATTTATTTAAAAATACCTTACAGGCTCTATTACGGAGCATAGAGTAAGGGGGGGTACATAGGAAAGAATGCTAGTGGGTGATACTTCTGCCACAATACAAAGCAACTACAGAGCAACTAATAACTAATAACTAATAAAATTACAAAGCAAGTAATAACATTGGATCTAATAACAGTGGTTGCACAAATGACAAAGAGGGGCTTCAAGCAACAACGAAAATTTCCCAGCCGCAAAAAAGCACAAAGAACAAAAACAGAATTCAGGGAGGTTATACAATGCTATTGAGATAGATGTAACATTAATTGCTCGCAAAAATTTTTATGATTAGTTAAATTGACAATGACGTCGGGTAGGTCATTTCAGAGTGCTATGGCACGAGGCAAAGCCGATGAATTGAATGATTTTGTTTTTTCAGCGTTCTGTAGAAGCTGATACCATTTTTATTCATTTTTTCGAAGGCTCTTTCTTGATCGTGTCTTGCACTATATATTAATCGAAAAGATCAGGTGTATCTGATTCGCAGATGGTATTGCGGACTGAATAGCAGCATATTTTTCGAGCCTAACTCATTATGTTTCTATAATGAAATATGACTTTCATGAATTAGAAGTTTATTCAAGACTGTCGCAAGGATATATGCTAGGACCACTATTATTTCTTATTTACGTTAATGAGATTACGGACTGTGCAGAAGAGGGAGTAAAATTACGGCTCTTTGCCAATGACTCAGCGTTTTTCACTTGCCTGCAGAGAGTCGATAATCAGCTCAAAATAATAATGCACTTAAGAAGATAGCTAATTGGTGTGACAGGTGGAGCATGGAAATAAGTGTTAAGAAAACTAAATGCATGATTATAGCGAATAAAAACACTTTTCTAAGTTTCAATCATAGAGTAATGGGTAACAATTTAGTAGTGACAAACTAAGTTAAATAGGGTGTGACCTTTACAAGAAACACGAAATGAAGTGTTCACATTGAAAACACGTGCACAAAAGCTTTCCGAACACCCACATTTTAGCGAAGAAAACTGCCTGCAGCTCCATCGCATGTTGAATTACCCGCATACAAAGATAAGTGAGGTGGACTATTGAGCAAGGTATTATTGCGTGGAACCCACACCAGCAAGAACTTATACGAAAACGAGAGAGTATACAAAACAGAGCATTAGGATTTATATATTCAAAGTACACTCGACAGCACATTGAAAGTAAATAGTAGCATTGCCTACCCGTGTGTGTCGGCGTGTTGTTGCTGCAATGAAGCTTCTTCTTATGCTCTATCACATAAACATGAACAAACAAGGTGACGTGTGGGCACCGCACCAACACTGCATCAGAACTAGTCATGATAAACACACAGGCCTTATCAGGCCAAATTCGACACACTTAAAAATTTATTTTTTTCCATGGAATAATGAAACTTGGAATGAATTACCAAATAAAATTGTTGAAATATCGATCTGTGAATGAAATTATCACAAAATTGGAATCCTTTCTTGATTGTACATAGGCAGGTATTCTATAGGTAAATGTTTGCAGGAGCTTGTGTAAATGTATGGCGCTTTTTTATGTGTGGCGCCACTTTTGCACTTTTTCTTTTGGGTGATGTTGATGATCTGTTGTTGAAGCATTCCCTGTTGAATCATTTTTTTGTTTTGATTTCATTTTTGTTTTGTTATTATCATGTCCACGTATAGCTCTAACCACTTCCTGTATGGGCCCGTACGAAGGCCCATCGTATTGGTAAATAAATAAAATTAAAATAAGAGCGCTAATACTCGGGCTTTCTCACAATACGGGGACGCTCGATATTTGCTACGGATGAGCGCAATCCTTCAAAAACACATCGGAAGCGTTAAAAGTATAAAATCCCTGGTTCTCCCTGGGGAGTGGGAGAAGAGCTATTGTATTGGCGTTAGTTCTTCAGGTGCTCACTAAAAGGCACTGGGCCTTATCGCATACAAACACAGACACGAAGAAATGAGAGATTTGCGATAAACTGCCGCTGTCAAAATATAGCAATCAATACCGGCTCAACCTGTTTATATACTTCCAGCAGAACGGAGCATAGTACCCGAGTCCTTGGGGCATTCTATTATCTTATAAAGCGAGGCGAAGAACAGTTAGACGTGGTTTCGTCATATATAAGAGTGACCTAGATATCTATGCACTTTGTGGAATATTGTCATGTCCAAAAAATAGCAGGGATACTCGAGAACACGGACCTCGGCAGCTGCCTTTAAATGGAGCAGAAATGCCAGAGGCAAAAGTACTTAGGCTTAGATGAATGTTAAAAGAGCCCCTCCTCGAACGCGTCCCTCATAATCATATTGCGGTTTTCGGAAGTGAAATACCAAAAATTATTATTACATCCTACATAGAACCAAAGGTAGCTTTTACAGCGAGAACTGTTATGAGATCACAAGGATCGCTTGCGGAGCCGTAGTCATCCGTCGCCGGTCTCCGCTACTACTATTGCACTGATTAAAAGAAAAAATATAGTAAACAAAAACACCAGGGACACATCGAGATTCTAACTCGTGTACACAGCATGCCAGCCTAATATTCTAGCCCAGAGCCACGCCAATGCTTTGAACTCCGTTGCAAACTTGCCTTAGACAGGCTTGATGTTGGGAAAGAAATTGCGTTAGTATGAGTATTAAAGCGGCCTGGAACAACAACGGAACAACTAGACGTCACACAGCGCGAATCGCGCAAAAGGTGGGTCATAAAATGTTCCGACCCATTACAAAATGTTGTTCTTGATCACCTATTAAGTGTGGCACACACAAGATTCAGGCGTGATTCTTCATGGTCGTGAGCGACTGCATGAAAAATTTGCTCAAAATTCCGTGCAGGTGTGTAGCGGATAGCACTATTCTCCGAGGACTCACTATGAAGGTTGGCATAGTGAATACTTGCCTATTAAAGAATGATTAATGGCGTAATCGGCAGCCAGCAAGTATGCTTGCCGCAGCTACCTGAAGAGTGTTTAGAGAAGGCTATGAAAGGATGCCCTTTTAACTATCGCTGTGACTGTCTGCGTGGTCCGCTCAGGCCTAGTTTTTTTTTGATAACAAGTTTTTTTGTCAGAATTTTGCCTCTACATCATTATAAATAGTCTCCGCCATCAAGACACAACGCCATGTTCAATGCCGCAAAATACTAGCCATGAAATTCTGGTGCATTTGCACGCATGCACGTGATCTTGGGAACGTGAACTGTTGTACACTGTATAGCACGGCAGGGACTCAAACGAAAGTTATCTACGGAGTTCCTTTATATCACTCGCATGGTATTTGCTTCCAAAAGGCATAGAGGAGTTATTCATTTTAGTTAAATAGCTCAAAGTGTGATCGCTTGTTATGTTCAAAAAAGTGTTCTTGCCTGTGTGGGTGCTCGTCAAATTCCCGACCGGCCTTCTTCGCGAGTGTAGATATTCAGTTTATGCATGGGATATACCAGTGTGGGGTAAGCCTTGTAAAGGTGCGCACAATCCATTGTTTGTCTCTCGTATGTTCCCGTTTACTCACGCTTCGATTTCCCCAGCTGCCTACGCAGGTAGAATTTTTCGTTGGGCTATAGTTGGTGAACACAAGTGAGACGTTCGCTTTTCTTCTTGAACCCGTTTTGTTGTGTTCACATCGTTGGCGCCTTAACCCATCCATTAAGCCTTCGAAAGCGCTTAGATGTCGAACTTGCTGTATATAGTGTAGTGCTTTGAAGGTAAAGCCAGGCGCGGCCACCTGGGGCACACAACCGATTACGTGTGTCACTGGTGCGTAATCGACAACTGCGCATGCCTTTGCAGTTATATTCACCGAGTCTCCTTGTCTATCCAATGCTGTGTTTGCTTAGTCAGCAGCACCGCTTACACAGATGGTATTGAAGGGAGTTGCGATATAATCTCAACACAGTACAATGAGTTCGACTCTTATACTCAGCTAGCTAGTGTAACCTTGAAAGCATGTATAGAGGCCACCGATTTCGAGTCTTTGTGGAGTGGAGGGCTTCGGAAATTTCGACCATCTTGGTTTTTTTTAAACTACACCTAAATATAAGCCCACGGGCCTTAAGCATTTTCGCCTCCATATAAAATGCAGCCTCCATGGTCGGGATTTGATCCCGCGACCTGCGGGAGTGTTTGAGCCTCTAGACTACCGTGGCGGGTGTGGTGCTGAACTCCGTGAAGCAACTATTTAAAAGAGTTGCCGATATATCGATCAGTGTTTAGCATGCTGGCTTCGATTCAACTGGCTCAGGTTCGAAATACGACGACAGGTGTGAAAATTGTGTTTGCTTCACATTCAAAAAGTGAAGACAGCGCACGACAGTAACACAGAACCGTGACTACATATGAAATGGATGTTGGCAATATAGTGCTTCACTGATGGCCTAAATAGGATACAATGAAAGGACATACGGGAAAGAAGACATACGCAGACACTTTGAAGAGGTTCAAGCAGTCGTAGATAGAGAAATATCGCTTGTTAAGTATTGTAGATTGAATTGTGCACAATGAAAATTTCTAAGCTAATTACAGAAATCACACTCGGGTCTTTTACGTCATCAAAACAGGCAAAGATAGTCCTAAAGTAACGACACGCATTTACATTTACCTAATTTTTATTCATGTTTAAAAAAAATGTGGCTTCATTTCGCGAGCCCTACTGAAAAGCGAATCTGATGTCACCTTCGTAGGGTTCACCCATACCCATCTTTGTGAGCCTCTCATTCGTTAATTTTTTTCCACTGAGCCGGAACTTCGTCCTGATTGGGGCCCCTTCCTTTCCTACCACGTCCCACTCTTGCCACGCCGCAAGACCCCGTGACCAGCGCTACGCCAATGAACGGACAAGCATTGACTTGGAACCGCGTCATTAAAAAACAACAACAGAAGAACGCAAAAAGTTCGGCAGATCCCACGTACCTGGGAATCGACGTTATGCGAAGCATGCGGAGGGAAGGTGACCGTGTTGCGATTTTTTTCTTATTGAGCGACACGTCATGAAAGAACGCTAAATATATATGTACAAATGTTGCACCACTTATGTATGTTGAAGAGTTGTAGCAGATCTTTATATAAGCAGTCGTTTGCACTTACGCAGTGACGCCAAGTAGAACATGCGCATTAGCAAGACCAGAAGCTGACATGAAGCGCTAATGCTACCGAGGATGCTGTCCCTGGACACTGCTACTTAAATAAACTTCAGCGCATGGCAACTAACCGCAATTGACGTTGATCCGACGTGACGGCTGTATCAAAGAAGTACATATTTATGGATTATAAGATAGAGGCAGCACTGCAGCCCCTAATGACATATAACGAAGATTAGCGTCTATTTGGAAAGTAGTTCCGAGACCTGGTGTAGCTCTGTGGTAAAATGCTTCTTCGCCGCGCAAAATTCTTGGGTTTGATTCCAGCATAGACCCTAACGTTTGATGGATGGATTTGTGGGGTTTAAAGTCCCAAAATCACCATATGATTATGAGAGACGCCGTAGTGGAGGGCTCCGGAAATACCGACCTCCTGGGGTTCTTTAACGTGCACCCAAATATGAGCACACGGGTCTACAACATTTCCGCCTCCATCGAAAATGCAGCCGCTACAGCCAGGATTCGATCCCGCGACCTGCGGTGGGTCCCTAACATTTATTCCTTGCATTCGTCGAGTCGACGCTACCGATGTCGCGTATTGCTTAACGCTCGTGCATTAAATTTGTCCACGCGTGTTCTCGTCGTTCCTGGGTAGATACAAGTCGTCAATCACCTGTGGCACATACCCGACCATGGGTATGTGCCTCTGTCTGGCGGGAAGTGTTTGACGACGTACGCGACGGGATTGTGACATAATTCATGTCTTGACCCGGATGCCATATTCGTCAAACTATCTTATTTTCCCATGCTTATTTTGGTTCATGCCAAGTAGTTAAGAGGGTGACCACGAGAACACCCAAACTTAAGCGGCTAGATAGATAGATAGATAGATAGATAGATAGATAGATAGATAGATAGATAGATAGATAGATAGATAGATAGATAGATAGATAGATAGATAGATACGCTCAAAGCCGCCGAAGTTTGCCAAGAAATGCTTTTCATTAAAAAAAACAACAAATCACGCCATGCTTCTACAGCATGCGATAAATAGTGTTGAATGGGAAACGTTTTGCCATACAACGTACATATCAGCTTGTATCGTGTAATGCATTGCTTTAGCCCCGTTTCTTTTATTGCGAAACTGTAAAGACACCGTAAAAATTTCGTTTCACGCTTGGCTGGCGCTGCATGAATCCGACTAATTCGACAGTTGAAAAAAAAAAGAAAGCAGAGAAACACATTGCGACAACTTTTGAAGCGCAGGTGTTGTCGGCAACCGAGACCATGTTCAAATGAACTCATGCGTGCCCCCTTCTTCAAAGCAGCAACTCTCGAAACATCAGGGAAACTCCTCTTCTTTTGGTTTTGTATAACCAAAGACGTGTCTGGCTTGTCGGCTGCCAAGTTCTTTCTAACGCTTTCAGGTTACTCGGTGCGAACTGCCGATTCATCTACGAAGAAGTAAGTTTTTTCAGTGCGACAAACGAAACCCGCTGGGTGAGTACAAATCGAGAAGACACGTGGTTTCGGGGGAGTGCTCGTGAAGCCCATACGTGTCGTTTTTGTGCCTGTTGGCTACTTGAGTACGGAAAAGTTCTCAAGAATCTCAAGTATATTTCTAAAAGTATCACTTGGAACAGAAGCGTACTACTTGGCGGAAGGCATGGTAACTAGACCGAGTTTAATTTCTAGCCGCAATCACCAACGGAAATGAAACGTCTCCCATTAGGTAACACTAGTAGAGTAGACAGTCTGAAACGAGTTGCGCTAACACTAAAAACCGTTTTTTCTTCAATTCATGCACGATGTATTCAAAGATTTTCTTTTTTTAACAGCAGAGTGGTTTAAGCTTTGCAAACTTTTGCCCGGCGTTCGCAGAAAAACCTTGTGAAGTTATTACGACACCATGATCGCCTAGCAACGTTTCCAAGAATGAAAAGGAGAGCAAAAGAGAAGAAGTGAGCAGGAGAAGAAAATTGTAACAAAATAAAAATGTTTAATTTTAGATGAGAAGCAGCCCTTTGACTAGCCTGTGTAACGCTGTCCATCCGCGTCTCCGTGCAACGCACCGCACCATGCTACCCTCGGCGCAAGTGTTGGGGTGGTGCTAAGTAGCTCACGCCTTCCCTCGCAGTGTGCGGGGACGTCACTTACTCCTTCACCTGGCGCGCGCTCGCCGCGTGCCACCTCTCACTCGTTTCACCTTCTCCACAGAGCGCAATGTTTGAGCGCACATCGAGTGAACCCTCTTTCAGCCCGTTTATTTGTGATGGAGAGGACGCCAGAAAGCGAAACTCCTTCACCTGCCGAAACATGCGCCAGAGCCACTTGGCGTTACCCAGCCATCGCTGGCGTTTCGAGGATTAGCAGAACCGATTGCGTTCGCGATTGGTGACGTCGCGCCTGCAACACCGAAGAAGCGCGAGCTAGGGAAGCCGAACGCAAGTGTCGGCAGTGGAAGATCAGCGACACCGACGAGGTGCGAGTCAAGCACGCCGGTCGCGTTCGAGAATGCGGGCGGCGCGCGGGTAACACCGACGAGACGCGAGCCAAGGAAGCCGAGCGGAACGATGACAGCGGAAGCCTAACGCCAGCGAATCCTCGAGGACGTCGTCGACGGCTACTTCGTCAGCAACGTCTCGAAAGAGCCGCGCCGCCTCCACCCTATCGCCCGCTGAATCGCAGAGCACAACGCTGCTGCTCCGCATGCCATCGAGTTTCCCTTTGGGAAGGTGTCGTTAATTTTTCTTATAAAACCTTTTACAAGGCAGAGTTTTAGTCCTGTGTACCTATGGTCTGAGGGTGAGCGTCGTAACCACTCAACTATTTTGGTAAGCAAACAGAAAACGCACTTGGGAACCATATAATTTATTTGTTTATGCACAGACTTAGACATTACTGGAGTGGTTACAAAAACGCACAAAAAGAACAAAAACAAACTATGAACATTAAAATACTTTATAAGACACTTGTTTTACAAACTGTTAATGTAGCAGTTGTCTGAAAAAAGTGTCAAGATTATTTCAAGTGCCACCTTTGGACGTAAAAAAGAATATTTATAACAACAAGTAAAACATCTCAATGGCACAACGTTCAACGAATTGAATTGGTGGGTCAGATGGTCACATGCTGTTTTGCGTGACAGAACCTTTCCAAGAAAAGGGAGAGAGAAAGAAATGAATGAAGAACAGAGCAAGCAAAACAGGAAGAGAAGAAAAAGAGAGGGAGGGTACAGCGTAGGCTTGCATACTGCAGTATAGCAGTGATGTGAGAAAAGACAGTGGAGGTGAGGCGGAGGGAAAGGGGAAATTAAGGCCTGCATCTTCCTTGTTTCCGCGTTTTTCAGAAAAACTATACTGCGTAGGTGCTCCTATTAGTGAATAGGAACCTTATCGAAAAAAGTTTATCGAAATTCGTTATTGGCAACAGGAACTTTGTTACTAAAGGTACGAAGTCTTGCCTGCGGTTGACATTCCGGACAGTATAATTTGATGAAACACATCTGATTTATTACCACTGCATGCGAGGCAAAAGCAAAGTTTTTCTACCACTTGTACATGACGGCTATTGCTGGCGTGATTATATTTGCAATATACAGCAGCTGTCTATGCTTCTACGCTCGTAATAATCGTCCTGGCCTGTCAAAATTGCGAGCACCATTCGATCTGCGTACTCTACATATGAGTACTAAGCAAATGGTCTTTCATCTCCTGCTTATATACGATGTATTATGTATACGATGGGTAGGCAATGCCGCGATGCCTCATTGACGTAGGCTCTACAGAGGAGCACCATCAATCGGCAGTTGCGGCCACACTGGAAGAGCAGGAAGAAACTCGGGGCAGTACGCAACAACAATCTTCGAATTCGTCTTGGTTTTCCGAAGGCGTCGTCTCGAATGGACAGTGCAGCTGAAGCGGGATGCCTGCCTCTAAAATCAATCTCTTCGCAGGAGACCCTTTCAATTCACCTCTGAAATGTTATTGACTCCAAGACTGGCTTCTCAAAAAATATTTTTCAACTCAATACTTTATCGAGCTTCGGGAAGGCCGTCTAAAGTATACGCGCACGTATATCAATCCCTGCTCGAGCGCCTACAATTATATCAAGGAACATCTCACCCTGGACAGAGTCAACGCTAAAAAATGTGCCTTATATCCCCCAAATCCGCACAAAAAGGAAAATGCCCATAACAGCAACTCGTCAGACAGCGTTGGAGTAGAGAGAAAGAGAGATGGTATCAAGAAAAGGCAGGGAGGCTTACCGGAAAGCAACTATCTGGTTTTCTACCCTGTACTGTGGAAGGGGGAACGGGAAATAGAAAACTAAGGAAATATGAATGAGAGAAAGAGATGGAAGGGAAGCGAAAACACACACGAACTAGAATGTCACAAACGTACGACGAGGCGGGTCAATCGCAGAATCTTCAGGAGGGCCTTCGTCACATTTCGGCGTGAAGTTCAATCTTTCCGGCATTCCAAAAGTAATTTTTTGGCAAGCGGCTGGTCGGCGAGACGTGTGAACACTGCGGACAAGGGATCGTTTTTTGTCGCATTTGACTTGGGGTGTCTTTTACGAATGTCTTTGCTTGTCGCATCGGATGAGTAGACAGCGTTGCGTGTGACCTTTGCGGCGCTGACGAAGCCATCGAACATATTTTTTGTGAGTGCTGGAGTGTATGCACAGAGAACATGCTGGTGTAATGCAAATGTTCACAGACGGCTCTGTAACACAAAGTTTATCGTCGTATGGAGACTTCGTGTTTTCTACAGGAAAATTCCTTGCCTTTCGCCTAAAGTGAGTGACATCTTCGACAACTGTGGTGTTGTATGAGATTAAGGATGCTCTACTGGTTATTCTACGTCACCAGCTGCCCAAATGATGGGCTGCATTTAGAGATTCTTACGCAGCCCTTCAAAGTTTGTGAAACAGGCGGAAGAGTGGGAAGCACCAACCTGTAACGTCTTTTACAGCCTATCTCCATCACAAGGCTAAGATTGCTGAGCATAGTATCATGTTTCAATGGATACCTGGTCATGCTGGCATTTCAGGAAACGACAAAGCTAATGAAGCTGCCCGAAATAGACTACAATTGTTACCACCTATTTCCATCACAAGGCTAAGACTGCTGAGCATAGTATCATGTTTCAATGGATACCTGGTCATGCTGGCATTTCAGGAAACGACAAAGCTAATGAAGCTGCCCGAAATGAACTACCATTAAGGAATTCAAGAAAATTATTTTTCACAAAAGCCGACGCTTGGAACGTCGCAAAAAGATATGCCTACCCCCCCCCCCCCCCAAAAAAAAAATGCCAGGCCAGTGTGGAAGGTGCAGCACAGTCGCAGCAAAAACTAGAAAAGTGGCCTTTCAGAGCCTGCACATGCACATGCGTGGTTCTCTCCCACGCCAGTGGTGCGTACGTAGCCTCATTACGTACACCCAACTAAAAGTGTCTAATATCGGCACCAACCATTGAGCCCATCAGGGTCACACACTTTTTGCTAACCTCCCTGTCCTTCCTCATTTATTCCTCCTCCTGCTCCTTGATGACGCGCTGTTACCTCCGTTTGCGCACTCGACTACGCACAAAACAAAGGGAAATCAGTCGATCGCGCACGATAGTCAAGCGAGCGATATTGTGAAGTGACCGTGGTTGGGCATAGGAGACAGTGCACCGATGATGCCCCTCGTGTAGGACCAACCAAGAGACCGTTTCCCCATGACGTCACGCGAACAGACCAATAGCACAACGAGTTCTGCCGAGAAGACTGAAAACAACTGGATAGAATAAAGTGCTCGTTGTTTGCGTCTTGAAATTTTGTTTCAGGGTTAAGTCCCCTCGATGGTTATGCAGGTAGGAAATTCGCACGGTGACTGGTTCAGCGAACCACTTCAAAAGAACATCGCTCTACTTAGTACAACATATAGGCAGCGTTGCTTCATTGCGTTTAGAGAGAAAAATTAATGAGTGTGCCCACATGTAGTATGTTTCGTTAAATCTAGGCGTTCATGGCGCCGAGTTAGAGCACCGCACAATAAAGTATGCAGTTTCATTTACAATAGCTTTCGTTACGAAGTAACCCTAATCCATAAGAAGACCAAACATAAAGCTTCGGTGGAAAACTTCCAATCAAGGATTCATTTATCGTACCAATTAGCAATTCCCCACCTTTAACTAACTGAATTCTCCTCAGTACCACATCGCAGTGTTTTCGAAACGTGCGCTTAGCAGCGTGCTGTTCAGCTTAACGCTGGGAGATTTGTACCTAGGGGAAGCGTCGCACACGTTTCGGATTATGGTGGTTGTTTCTAGGCACTCTGTGCGGTGCACCTAATTGACTTTGAAAGCGAATGCCTAGCCATAGAAATTTCGGGCCAATACCGTGTGCATCGTCAATACCGTGTTTTTAGTTTGCTCATAACCGTAAGAGCGCGCAACATACGCTTCCCAATAGGAAGAGGGAGGTGAAATCTCAACGCAGACAACTCTCCTTCCTCCTCTTTTTCTATCGAGTTCCAATGAAAACAACAAGGCTCGTGGTGAATCCAGAAACGACAAGTCAGATGGAAGTCACGACGTACGTCCCACAACGGAGTGTCATTGTTGCCTGGAATGCTGGAGAGGGGGGATAAAATTGAGACGAGAACTCTTGGCATACATCAATGGTCTCCACGGTCGCCCGCTAATATACCAGCGAAAACCTGCATTGTTACAGTCTTGGGCTTTAAACCACAGTGGGACTGGTCCTATTGAGTAGAGGTATAGGGTAGACATGCACCCCCCTCCCACCAGGAGTTCATTTGTGAGGGTGAGGGTGGTCGGTTGTCCCCTTACCATTATTGTGTGCACGTTTATGCCCTGAGCGGCACCACACCGATCATCCCCCAGTTGTCATGTCAGCATTTTATTACTTTCTTTTATTTGCGCATAGCATTGGTCGTCCCCTCCGCTTGCGAGGGTAAGGTATGCAGTGTGAGGAACGCCTTCTTGATGATGCTGCTGAGGAAGGTCATTGTTGACTAGATTACCATAGACCCATCCTAAAAGCGCTACTCCCACGTTACCTCATATTTCAACGAAATCTGTATACGGCTGGGAGAAACTAAAATGTTTTTCCGCAGCGGTGTCATCAGCGGTCTCCATTGGCTGTGTTATCAGTTACGCCTTTCCCAAGCACGCGTGTCGTTGACTGCGTCGTGAGTGACGTCGACGAAGCCGTGGCATCAAGCCCCCTCGTAACGGTTCCTCCTCAGACCTGCCTGCCGAGTTCACTCGCGATGTCAGACGTTTGAAACAACGCGGCGTTGCGCCAACTGCGGGAGTGCGTTCGCCGGGGCGGACGCTGCTTGGCTTCGGCTGCGATGTCTGTGACCACCTGTGGTTCGAGAACAACCACTGTGATGAACGCTTTGCGAAACGCATTTAACCGCTGATTGCGTTCGTCCGTTCGGTTTGGAAAAACTTCATTCTGAAAGTCCGAAGGCGTGTGCCCTAGCACACGGCGGGCTGCCCTCACGATGGGACAGTTAGGCCGAGACCTAGTGCCTCATCGTGAGCCATAACTTTGGGCCGAACCCACCACCTTATCGTGGGCCACTTCACCACAACTACGAATGAATACAACAATTACCCTTGGCCCTCAAATCCCAGCGGCTACGAAGCAACTGTCCAAGGCGGTGGTCAGACCTGCGACGCAGCGGAGGGTGCCAAGAATCTCTGGGTCCGAAGAGGCTTCCATTGAAATCAGAACTTGGCTGCCTACAACGCTAAAACGTTATCTACTGAGGCTAGTCTAGCTTTGCTATTCCAAGAATTATAGGGTGTTAAATAGGATGTAATAGAGCTCAGCGAAGTCATAAGGACACGTCAGGCTTATACAGTGCTGAAAAACGGACACATTCTATGCTACTGTGGATTAGTTGCCAGAAAATCACTAGGGGTGAGATTTCTCATACGCAAGAATATCTATGGCAACATCGAGGAGTACTATAGTATATCAGTGAGAGGGTGGAAAGTATAAATTAGGTTAAATAAAATTGGTAAAGCCCGCGAGGCGGCTGAGGAGCTTGGCATCTCAGTCCCCACGTGGGAGCTGCCCGCAACACAGTGATCTGTGTTTTGGAGGACCAAATAAAAGTTTATCCAATCCAATCCAATAAAATTGGCAGATCCCACGTACAGTGGGAATTGATGATATGCGAAGCACGAATGAGAAATGTTGATATGACACTTTAAAATCACTACAACGTTACGAGGTGGAGGTAAATTATGCCGTACACGACTTTAGTGTCATGATTATCATGTTTGGATGTCTGGTTTACCTTCGCCTTCTGTTCACGTCACGTGTTGCCAAATTTAGTATATGTGGAGCTAGCGAAATAGCCACGAGCACGCCGTGAACGTGGTACGTTGTCATGTTCATACATGGCACACGTTTCATGATCATCATGTTTGCACCAGTCATATACCTTCGTCTTTCATTGACGTTACGTAGCACCGAATTGGGTATATGTGGAGCTAGCGAAACGGCCGCTGGTGCATCATGAAAGGCCGAATATACTCCAACGTAACGTTGGCGCGCACGCACGCTGGGCACAGCGACGCTACGTTAGCAAAACGCGAGCACTCTATAGTCTGATGCCAGGCGCGACCGGCGCGACCAGCGTCCGTCAGCGCGGACCGACTGCAACCGGCGCGAAATGCGACATGCTGAATTTCGCGCCGATGCGTTACCCAGACAACACTGCGTCTGCCTCTTTTCGTGACGAAGGGATGCTGCATACACTGAAACGCGCATGCGCCAAAGCACGCAACGCGGCGCACGCCTGCGAGAACACGGCAGGACCGGTGCCTGGCGTGGCAACGCCGGCGTGACGCGACGAAAGGAACGCCGGTGTGCACGCGCGCCGGGTCACCTAATACCAAATTTGGCATATGTTGAGCTAGCAAAACGGCAGTGAGCGCATCATAAGTGTGGCATGTAGTCATGTTGTTACATGACACGCATGTCATGATTATCGTGTTTGAATGTGTCATTTACCTATGTCGTCCATTCGCGTCACGTAAAACCGAATTCGACACATGTGAAGCTAGCGAAACGGCTGTGAGCGCACAATGAGCGTAGCATGTAGTCATGTAACATGAAACGCATATCATGATAATCATGTTTGCACTGGTCACAGACCTTCGTCATCCATTCACGTACCGTAATACCAAATTTGGTATATATGACGCTAGCAAAATGGCCGTGAGCGCGTCATGAGCATGGCAGGTAGTCATGTTCTTACATGACACGCATGTCATGATTTTCATGTTAGGGTCGGTCATTTGTGTTTGCCATGCAATGATTACATACCATACCAGCTTTGCATCATGTCATGTGAACGAAACCACCGCAAGAGCAGCAAGGCCATGAAACGTAAATTATGACATTCATGACATACCTATCTCTATTCTCATGTTATGACTAGACAGATATGCTCGTCATACAGTAATAGACAGATATGCTCGTGATACAGTCATGTTATGCCATACCAAGTTTGGTATCGATACCATTATTCAAACGGCCAGGAGAACTAATCGTAGGCGGCTAGATAGATAGATAGATAGATAGATAGATAGATAGATAGATAGTAGATAGATAGATAGATAGATAGATAGATAGATAGATAGATAGATAGATAGATAGATAGATAGATACGCTCAAAGTCGTCGAAGTTCGCTAAGAAATGCTTAGCATTTAAAAGGTAGAACACAAACTCAATACAGGCCTACGCGCCTACATTGAGCCATGACGATCAGTTGGTTGAACGCTTCTATGAGGACTGTAAGTAGACTGGGTGAAATCATAATGGCGAGACTAAAAATGAAACAGACTTCATTGTCTGTGCACACCCAGACATTGTACAGGTTATATAGTTAGCAAGATTTGATGCAGTGACCACAGAGAGAGAGAGAGAGAGAAGGAATGTAGGAAAGGTAGGGAGGTTAACTAGACTATGCGTCCAGTTTTGCTACCCTACACATGAGGAGGGGGAGGGGGATTAAAAAAGAGAGAGAAGGATAGACACATGTCACATCACACACACAATGCCGAGTTTCACAGGCGGCCCTCAATGAAGTTGCTGACAAGTATCTCAGGAGGGTCGTGTAGCTTTCTGTACTGATGTGCTGCGCGACCAGGCTCCTAAGATCTTTGCTTCATTAAATGGCCGATCATCGAGTCTATTCAAGGCACACTGGAGAGTCCGGCGATCTTCATCAAATTGGGCACAGTGGCACAAAGATGTTCAATAGTCTCTATACAGTTGCAGCTTTCACACATGGATGAATCCGCCATGCCAATGCCATGCTGAATGACTTAGTAAACGCTACCCCAGTCCACAGCCGGCACAGCATTGTAGCGTCACGTCGAGAAATCTTGGATGGCAGTTGTTTCTGACGTAATGACTTAAGATTCGTAGGGTGATGATTGGAGTTAAGAGCTCGTATTCGCCTAGATTTCAAAAAGCAAATGCATAAACATACGTGTTGTTAGCGAAATCACATTAGTTTTTATGGCGCAAAAGCAGCTAAGGCTATGCTGCGCCAGACACAAGACGCAATAAAGTTGTGTTGTTTGTTCGTAATGTTTTAGGTCGCAAAACATGAGTTCCCTTTGGACTTCGCAAGATATTGCTGGAGAGACCAATTTCACGTTGATGTCTTTCAGAAAACATTTTTTTATCGTTGAATTCTCTCTCAGCGCGCTGGAATGAATTCGTCCCTCAGGCAGTTTCAATTTTGTCTTGCAGGATGAAGAAAACTGTCTCATGGTCTTGGGCTGTGGGACCGTGCTATTCAAGCATCGCGGAGAAACCCTTGTTTCATCATTTAAAAAACAGACGAACAAACAATAAGCATGATGTAGGGCAATGCATTGGGTGCTACCGTTTTGGTTGTGTTTGTATGTGAAAAGTAGAATTTATGTCAACACTACTTTTGTCGTTTTGCAGTTTTGTAGATTGTGATAGAAACACAAATAAAAAAGAAGGAAGTCAGCGAACGTCAACTGTAGCATGAAGAAAATTTTTTTTATGCGTTGGATTCAAAATTAAACTCTTGCGCTCACTCCTACACTAAGAATCATCCAACCTCTTCTGCATGAGGGAGAATACAATACGCGAACAAATAGAACCAGAAGAAATTCCTCTACTTCTGCGCTGCAATGGCCGACCAACAAGCCCAAAAATATTTCGTTCGCAAACCGTTGCACAACAGAACGACAAGTGGAAACAATCAGGCAATATTTTTTCAGGGGATATCACATTACTTTCCCAGCAGATGACGACCATAAATCTCTCCATTGTTTCGCGGGTATGACAAGACAAAGATAAACAGTTCCCTGTCGACAGACCTTCTGAGAATACTAGTGACTTGTACTGAAGAGCACAAAATTAGATCAATGGCATTATTAGAAGAACATATTACTACGTTAATTTTTATAATATTCATACAGTAAGAATATTGCTGAAACCAGTAATAAGAATGACGGAACACCCGTATCCATGGACACTGCAAAAACAGAAGCTCTCGTGGAAAACGGAGAGATATCAGTGAATATACACGGTAATAGATTGAATAACATAATATCGTAAGCAGCTCGGAAACTGCTACTTGCCACTCCGCGTCAATAAAATTGGCTGTAAACGTGATTCTGATTATAAGGCTGTTCGTTATCATCACAGTCGTTCTATTCCCACCAGGAAATGACTGCCCAAAGGGTGGGATGGATGGCTTGCCGTTGCACAACCACCCTAATGCTCGAGGGATGACAACACGACCACAACGAATGATTCTCCGGTGCCAGTGCTGCTTTCTTCAACGTCTGGAGCTGGCGCCACATGCGACCTTCAGGTAATATTCGCTGACGACTTTTGGCGCTTTGACGATGTATGTCTTGGACTGAAGTAAAGTAGTGAATTGGGGTAGTTGGAATATACTCATTACAATAGGCACACAAAAAAGCCCAAAAAGCGTTTGTGTCGTGCACCTTCTTCTGTTGTTTGTGCTTTTTTTGTGCGCTGATTGTGACATAAGTGTTAGATTGACCTATTCTTGTGATTGGCGAACGTTTTCGGTGAGAAATCAGGGTACGATAGCCGTGAGATGCGCCTATATATTTAATGACATAAAAAGAACTTGCATTGTAACATGCTTGTACTCAATTTCAAGAAGTGTATTGCTTTTTTTCTGCTGTATGTCCCAGTTTGGGGATTTAAGCCGCACTACTTTCCTGCCATAGCGAAGAAAACATAGCGAGATCCCGTTACATTATTTTTCTTACAAGCCCCTCTCCCCTCCCCGATGTGGTCACACGTAATGGGTGAGTTAAAAAATTAACTAAAAGAACATGCAATAGCGTGCTCGGGCCGTGCGTGTATCGGCTTCCCAATCCCTATCCCACCTTCGATTCTCAGTGGTGACCTAAGTCATGCCGCAAGAAGTGCGCATGCTCTCTTGCTCCAATCTTGATTTGTATACATCTCCAATTTTCGGTCACGGATAAGGCTGATTTTTTTTTTCACAACCGAAGACGCCATCATCGACATCACCACCAACACTAACACCGGAATTCCGGTAAAACAAGGTTTTTAACACTGTCAGGTTCAAATTTCTTTGATTGCCGCGAATTTTAAATAGAAACAGGATGTAGACACTTCATTAAAATTTTTAATGAACAGAAAATTGTGACGACGTCATTACGGCGTCGTTCCAGTCCTTTGTAGTCTGTAAAAAAAAAGAGTAAAAAATGCGGCTGATTTGATTCCTGGCTGAGTGACGACGACTGCAACTCTTAGCCACCTTTATCTTCTTAGCCGCCTCTATTTGAAGCGACCGACCGACCGACCGACCGACTTGGCTGACTGAACGACAGCTGTCGCACTTCACATTTTTCGACTACATCGACGACAAGCGCGACAGCTGTCGTTCGGTCGGTCGGTCTCATCAAATAGAGGCAGCTAAAGAGATAGTGTGCGTTGAGTCAGTGCGTTGTCAGTCAGTCGGTTGAGATATGCGGACTACTTGAATAACACAGTGAGGACGAAGCAGCCTCTGAAAATTTTTTTGAAAAAGAGATAACCTATCACTATTGTCGATGGTAATGCATGCTGCTCATTGTAATTAAAAGTAATTATACTGTCCATAAAATTGCATCAGTATAGGCGCAGACAACCTGTACTCATCACTTGACAAACAATCGAAGTACGCTACTAAAAAAAAACGGGATGGGAACATGTTAAAAAAACTCAAAGTTAATTCAGTGAGGCCGATTTTGTGAGTGTTTGCACCCAAGAACAGTGCTGGATGATACCAGATTATCTCACGAAAAAAAAATGTGGGTTAATCGTTACGGCAAAAAAAAAACACCGAGAGTGGGGCGATGACATTATCCACACATAACAACTGTAATGGTGGTGAAGTGATCACCCGACTACATTTAATGACATTACACAACTTGCTGACCAACAAACCCAAATACTAACCACCACACTACAATTGAACAAAAGACAGGCCGTAACCTGAGGTTATTACAGACAAACACGTACCCCAGCCCACCTATCCCACACCTGTGTGTCTACACCCATACTTGATCGCGTGTAAAGCGTGCGGGGAAAGGGCCACACTGCGGCATATGCTTTGGGAGTGTGCCGGAAAAGTTAACGTAACTGCCACCCTTCGCGATGCATGTTGGCAGGGAGAACTCCAAGGCCAAATACTGCTGCTACAGTGACCTCCGCCGCGGCTGCGGTCAATGTTGCCGATCGGAGGTGTCAGCTGCGCTGCCGCTGAGAGGCAGCACTCACCAGCGATGAGCTGGCCGACCAGCTTTGGACCGTCCGGCAAGCTGAAGATGCCGTCCGGGTGCAAGGACTCCGAGCGGTCACCTGAGGCACCCTCATCATAGTCGACGGAGGTGGGAAGGGACAAGTTAATCCCCTCTTCCCCCACCTCGCCCGGTGAAAACTGCTGGACTTTAAATAAAGTTTATTCATTCATTTCTGGTACAAAGGTCGCTGAAAAAAAACTGTGGCTGATCCTCCTGTTTAGGAATCGGTATAACAAGAAAGTGAAACGGGCTCTGCATAGTGGTAGTTGAGCGTTTATCGAGCGTTGTTTCAGCAATTGCCGAAAATCGCAAACTCTCGTGAAGCAGCTCAAAACTCGAAGCGCACACCTCAAGCAAAAATCACGCACGAATTTGCATACTTGACGAGTGTGGACTAACTAGTTTCACAGCTCGACACGAAAAGCATGCTGTTCAACGAACGCACGACACGAGCGCAGCAGTATACACAATACAAACAGAAACCACTTTCACAATTCCTACTTCGTCATGTGTCAGCAGCGAGCTTCTTCCGTAAACGCGGCCGCAGCAGCGAGCGAAGTGACCTTTGTCCTCTCCCTATTTACGAGTGATATCAGTGCGCGCAGGAGAGACTACGATCCGCGGAGGCGACGACCTTCAAAGCACGCGTGAGCACGTTGCGCCGTCTCGCAACTGATAACGAAAACGCGCTAAAGTTTCGGAGCTCTGAGGACAGCCAAACGGCGTATTGTGTATACCACGAGGAAGGAAAGGTAGAGAGGCCCTGACGTCACTCGTTGTGAAGCCACGATGAAGCCGGCAGTCGATCATATTGACTGGGCGAGTTCTTCTCTCTTGTTTACATATGAATGCGAAGCAAAAGGTGCGACTCCCTCTCTGTCTCAAAAAGCACGTGGCCTGCGCGCCGCGTGCGCCGGTGCTATCCGAAACCAACGGAACGCATTTCAACACGCTGTCTTGCCGCGATATGGTTGAGAAAATCTCTGCGTATGGTTGTTGTACTCTTGCACTGCC
>NW_023611647.1:0-151126 GCF_013339725.1 Rhipicephalus microplus
TGAGGTAGCGCCAGGTCCCCGTCAGGAAGGTTGGAGGACACATACATCGCGAGCACGTCTGTGAGGGTGTGATTTAGCCGGTCGGTAAGGCCATTTGTTTGGAGATGGTAGGAAGTAGTTAACTTGTGCTGCGTCGAGGAAGAGCTCAGAAGATCGTCGATTACACGAGACAAAAATACGCGGCCGCGATCTGTGAGCAAATGGCGAGGAGCACCAGGGTGTAGGATGACATCTTGGAGCAAAAAAGTCCGCAACGTGAGAAGCGGTGCTGGTGAGGAGCGCTCGAGTGATGGTATACCTTGTCGCGTAGTCTACAGCAACAGCGACCCACTTGTTGCCCGATTTCAACTCTGGAAAAGGACCGAGAAGATCCATATCAACATGGAAGAAAGGTTCGGTTGGGATGAAGATCGGTTGAAGAAGTCCAGCCGGGGGCGCAGTATGTCGCTTTCTACGTTGGCATTTATCGCAGGAGGACACTTAACGACGAACGAACCGGGCGAGACCGTGCCAAAAAAAGCAGCGACGCACACGGTCGTATGTCCAACATACACCCGGATGACCAGCAGTTGGTTTATCGTGAAGCTCATGCAGCACGGTTGAACGCAAACGTTTCAGCACGCAAGAAGGGGCTCAGGGTTATCTGGCTGGAAGCTACGACAGTACAGCGTGCCATTCAGGAGGACGTACATGCGAAGCGACGCGTCGTTCAGAGCAGATGCGAGACGGTCAATAAGTTGTTGCAGGGAAGCACGACAACGTCGTTCATCATCAATCTGAAGAAACTTCGACATTGACATGACGCTGAGGCTTGCCTTGATGTCTGATTCATCAGGCTGATCAACAGGGTAGTGGGATAAGCAATCGGCGTCCAGATGGAGACGTCCAGACTTATAAGCAACCGAGTAGGAATACTCCTGTAGGCGTAATGCCCAACGGCCAAGTCGTCCAGTGGGTCCTTCAGAGAAGAAAGCCAACACAGCGCGTGATGATCTGTGATGACACGGAAAGGGTGGCCATACGAGTAAGGACGGAATTCAGAAACCGTCCAGACAAGGGCGAGACATCACCATTTTGCTATAAAGTAATTACATTCAGACTCTGAAAGCAGACAGCTTGCATGCGCGATTACACGGTCGTTGCCCCGCCGAATTGCGCCAAAACTGCACCAATTCTATGACCACTCACGTCTGTTCACACTTTTTTAGGAGCATCGGGGTCGAGATGTGCAAAAATAGGAGGTGTTAAAGCAGTCAGACCTTTGATATAATTCCTGCTTCTGAGACCACAAGCCTGCCTGCAACCACACCCACTGATGTTGTGCACGTCAGCAGGATAAACTTTTACGAACTGCCTACTGAAGGCCGTAGATAATGTGCACCGAGACGGCCCTTCTACCGCCGGGGGGGGATAATGCTACGTATATATATGGTGGTTTTGCGATGCTAAACCCCACAAATCAATGAACCAATCAACTTGAGTCGGCAATGAGGGCAGCACTGCCCTGCGAAAGCTGCCGAAAAACAGTAGTTAGTCTGGCACACCATTCAAGCCATGACTGTTGTTGCACGCATTCTTAGTCATCCCAAGCTTCAGCTGCATAGCGGTGGTGTTCCATGACCACCAGCCATTTTCGATGCCCCGGCCAGGCATAGCGGGCGCCGAGGGCATTCGTCGTTTCGACCCACAAAACAGCAATGTCTTGGAACCCTCGGAATACTGGTAGTTTCGATGCCACTGTATATGGTAGTGTCGAGTAAAGGGATCTGGCAGTATTCACGGCGAAACAGTCTAGCTCCTACGCAAGCAAGAATGTCGCCCGCATGACGTCCATAGGTAGGGCGAGTGAGGAGCTGGAGGAGCCAGGAGTGATGACCATGGAGATTACGAGGGTCCCGGTAGCGTGTTTCCGTATTATATCCCAGGACATGTATGGGGAAAATTCGGAGCCGCTATTTTCTAAAAGCAATAACACGATCTGAACACACAGCCGGTATTTTTTGCTTGTTTTTGTTTTCTTTTATACAAGATGGCGGCGCACATAGACGTTACCAGCTTGTGGAAGCAATACGCCATAGAAATTGCACCGAGACGTGAGCTTTTTGCTGATGGTGTCGCTGAAACGGGTTGTGTTCTTATGCAGTTGGTGTGCTCCGACTTTTTATTTATTACGCGATCGTGTGGGCTGCCGGTCGGCGAAGAAGACGCACCAATTGTACTACTGCGGATGTCAGCTGTTTTAAAGTAAGTGGGTTGTATTCACATGTGGAATTTACGTTGTTGTCTTCTGTGCTCCTCGCGTAAACTAAGACGAGACGAACTTGTTTAAATTGTAATTGTTTTGTGGCGGTGTGCTGTTTCTCGCTACGCCGCGCGTTCGCTTAAGGGTCCTTTGCAACCTTATTTCTTTTTATATCACGTGACTCGCTGCCACTTGCGCACTATTGACGCGCACAGTGCTCATGAAACTCATGCAGTGGAGTAGAGCGGTTGGAGCCTAGCCGTTCCCCAGATGCAACTCCGCATTTAAGAAGGGCACTGAAATGCGCATATCGTGGGCCTTCCCATATTAAAAAGTAGCTAGCGCAGTTGTCCCGCCCAGACTGATGGCTAGTGCTGTTTTGAAAAAAAAATGAAGTATGACGCAGGAAAACGGTACATGTTACCTAATGCATATCTCTCTCATGTTGAATAAAACATGCAGCTCAAGTAGTAGTGTCCACTGTTGTCCATGCAACCTGAATATTAAAAAATGTATTGTGAAACAAGAAACATGGCTACTGAATTCAGAAACATACTTGTACAATACTGACACACGTGGTATTTGCAGAAACAGATACCGAAAATATTGTATGCCTTTTTTCACTGTCACGGAACTTGTATTACATAAACGTGCTTTTCATACAAATATCGACAGATGAACTGCGAAAATTTCATTTCCACGAAAAAGAACTAGCAAGAAACTAGTCAAAATATACACAGTATGAAAACAGACAGAAGAAGACAAATGTGCTCGCTCGTCAAAAAATATCCTGCTTTATATTTCATCCACTTCTGAAAATGAGATAATTTGTGAGCCACTGCACATGTATGTCTTTTTTGTCTGTGTGTTATCGTGCCATTTGTCACTTCACTGTGCTTTAGAACCAATTAGCTCACAAACCCAATAACTGCAAGTAAGTTTTCTATACTCTGACTTGTTTTAAAAGAAATGATCATGTGAAACAACAGTACTTCAGATTGCAATTATCTAAGGGAGACATAATGTCATGATCACAATAAATGACACTTCTGTTCTCAATTTAACATACCATGCAGCAGCCAAACTTGGATGATCCTTTACTGGAAGCAGGATTAAAACACCACCATACGTGAAGTGGTGTTGAATTTTGGAGCGAATCGTGTGTTGCAATACCTTGCACAGATGGTATGAAATTGCTCCAGAACGCCAATCACAGAAAGATGTGTCCTCCTACCCTTCGTTCAAGCCTCACCATGGCGGTTCCAGTGGCTAAGACATTCAGCTGTGGACCCGTAGGCTGTGGGATCGAATCCCGGCTGTGCTGGCTGCATTGTTGATGGAGGCGAAAATGCTGTAGGCACGTGTGTCTATATTTGGGTGCACGTTCTAGAACCCCAGGTGGTCGAAATTATTGGAGCCCTCCACTACAGCGTCTCGCATGACTATATGGTGGTTTTGGGACATTAAACCCCACATATCATTTAATCAATACATTTCGCTGAAATAGTCTCTTTCCTTGTCCAGTTCTTGTGAATGCATGGTCTACCCATTGTAGCTTTATTTACAGTTTGTCCACAGCCACAACCCATCTGGTCGCCTAGCCTGTTGGGCATTACGACTCCAACACTAAGACATCCGCTTCGTCTACAGGTCAGGGCGCAGACATTCAGACGCCGACGCTCTCTCTTGATCTACGCTTCCCCATGACTGTGCAAATGTACCTCTTTCCACCTACAATTCCCTCACACACGCTGACATGCCATCCGAGCAGCGTCAAGATCCTTGAATAGTGTCTTTAATGGAGTTCCTATCGAAGCCATCACCGAGTACCACCAGTCGCTCGCTGCGGCGCACAGCTCGCCATTTCACCATGCGCGATGGGCTACATTACCGTCGTAATTACCTCAGTGAAGGTCGCAAGTGGTTGTTAGTGATTCCTTGCCATCACCGTGCTGATATTTGCGCTTCGTTCCATGCGAACCTCCAATGCGGCCACGCTGGTGCAATAAAGACGTATGCACGCCTCCGGCTGTGGTACTACTGGCGTGGAATGTACCGATTAGTCCGCCAATACGTGCGTTCATGCTCAAAATGTCAACGACAGAAGAGTTCACCGCATGCCGTCACTGGACCGCTCCAGCCATTGCCCTGCCCATCCCGACCTCTTGATTCCATCGGAATTGACTTATACGGCCCACCTCCATACGCACCTGACGGGAATCGCTGGGTGGTTGTCGCTATTGATCGTTTGACACGGTATGCTGAGAGTGTCGCGCTTCCAGAGGCTACATCACGTGAAGTCGGCTTATATATTCTTCACAAACTTGTTCTTCGCCACGGCGCTCCTCGCGAGTTACTCAGCGACTGTTGGGTCACGTTCCTCTCAGAAGCCGTACAAGACCTCCTGCGTGAATGCAATGTTGTTCATCGAACGACCAGTGCGTACCATCCCCAAACCAATGGCATGACTGAACGCTTCAATCGCACATTAGGTGACATACCGCCTTGTATGTATCTGCTGACCACACCAACTGGGTCCGCATACTACCATTTGTCACCTATGCGTACAACAGCGCCACTCAGTTCACGGCTGGATTTTCTCCCTTCTTTTTTCTATATGGCCGTGAACCCTCCTCATTTATGGATACTATTCTGTTGTATCGCCCGGATACTTCCAAGTCTGCAACTCTCTCAGAAGTCGCCACCTATGCGGAAGAATGCAGGCTGCTAGCACGTAAGTTAACTACATAAGACCAAGCACGCCAGAAGGACCGCCATGATGCCAACCTGCATCCCCAGTCATATTTGCCTGGAACATTGATGCGCCTTCGCGTTGCCTCCTCAGCTCCAGGCCTTTCTTCAAAGCTGCTGCCTAAGTATGAAGGCCCCTACCACATCCTGCGTCAAGCATCCCCGGTAAACTATATTGTTGAGCCCGTACAGTCATCCACAGACCGCCGCCGTCGCGGCCGTGAGACATTTCACGTCGACCGACTGAAGCCGCACTATGACCCACCAGTTGTACTTGTGCCTTAGGTCGCCAGGACGGCTCCTTTTTCGCGGGGGAGTGATTTTTAGAATGTATAGGGTGCATTTACAGTGCCTGCAAAAGACGAGGAAGAGGACCGTGGTTCGTGCTCGTGACAGCTCCGATTTGGATCGCTGAGTGCTTGACCTGTGTTCGTTTTTTAATAAACGCGTCGCGGACTCAACGCTCAACGCGTACTATCAATATATATGTATATATTGTCGCGAGAGGAAACGATAGGCAGGAACTCGAAGTGGATGACTGTTTACTCAGCCAGAGCTGCCATTGACTTCTTCGCTCTCGTCTTCTGCCACCAACACAGCGTGGCATTACCCTCTCCCCAATGAAAAAAAAAGAAGAAGCATCGAATGAATGCCATGGCTCCGAAAAACAACGAAAGGTAGTAAGAAATGTCTGTGTCCATTGAAAAGAAAAAGGACGAGATGAAAAATAAAGAAGAAAGAAAGTAATGTGCAATTGTCTTGAAGGATATTGCCACATCACAAGGTTCTTGTCTTGCAGTCAACGAGAATAGTACGGCTTCATCCTGGAGACGTGAACCACATCCGAGGAGCGGGGTCTGCGAGAACGGTGTGACGTGTCTGCTGGAACAACTTCGTAGTTCACTTCGCCGAGGCGATGAAGAACTCGGTAGGGTCCGAAGTACCGACATAACAATTTTTCTGAGCGTCCACGTTGACGTATAGGAGTCCAAACCCAGACTAGGTCTCCGGGTTCGTATATTACTGCTCTGTGGTGGGTGTTGTACCGGAGAGCATCTTGATTTTGCCGCGATAAAATGCGAAAGCGCGCCAGCTGCCGGGCGTCTTCGGCACGCTGAACAAATACATCTGCGTCCGGGGTGATCATGTCCGGCAGAGTTGGTTGCAGCATGGTGTCAAGCATTGTGGTGACGTCGCGGCCGTAAACCAGACGAAAAGGAGCAAAGCCGGTGGTTTCCTGCAAAGCCGTATTGTAGGCAAATGTTATATACGGGAGGATTTCATCCCAATTCTTCTGATCCTTGGCGACATACATCGAAAGCATATCTGCAATCGTTTTGTTAAGACGTTCTGTTAACCCGTTAGTCTGTGGGTGGTACGCAGTTGCTGTTCGGTGCGTCGTGCCGCTCAGCAACAGGATCTGTCGGAGCAACTGTGCCGTAAAAGCAGTACCACGATCTGTGATGACGACAGCGGGAGCACCGTGGCGGAGAACGATGTTCTTGATGAAGAAGTCAGCCACCTCGGAAGCAGTTGCTCGCTGGGCGGCTTGTGTTTCGCAGTATCTGGTCAAGTAATCGGTGGCAACCACAATCCAGCGGTTACCAGCCGTAGACTTCGGAAATGGGCCGAGTAAATCCATCCCGACCTTTTCAAAAGGTTCGTGGGGGGGTCGCAAAGGCTGAAGCAGACCGGCTGGTTTCGTCGTTGGAGTTTTGCGGCGCTGACAGGCTGTGCATGTCTTGACGTACTGCCGGACGGTTTTCGTAAGTTTCCGCCAGTAGTATTTGTTCTTGATCCGCGCCAGAGTACGCGCGAAGCCAAGATGCCCTGACGATGGCTCGTCGTGACTAGCACGCAAAACATCATCGCGGAGAGCAGCAGGAACGACGAGGAGGTAAACAGTTTTCGTTGAGTGAAAGTTGCGCTTGTAGAGGATGCCTTGGCGTAAACAGAAAGATGACAAATCACGCGCGAACTGATGTGGGGGTTGTGGGCGACGTCCCTCAAGGTATTCGATCAGTGGTTGCAATTCTAAGTCTTCGCGTTGCTGCTCAGCCACGTTTAATGATGCGAGAATATCATTGCCTTCTTCAGCGACCTCGACGGGTGCGCGGGAAAGACAGTCAGCGTCGGTGTGTTTCTGGCCAGACTTGAAAACCATCGTTATATCAAACTCTTGTAACCGAAGGCTCCATCTTGCGAGACGGCCCGAAGGATCTTTCAGATTCGCTAGCCAGCAGAGAGAGTGGTGGTCACTTACGATTCGGAAGGGGCGTCCGTACAAGTAGGGCCTGAATTTCGTTATGGCCCATACAACCGCCGGACATTCTTTTTCAGTCGTCGAGTAGTTTTTCTCCGCAGATGACAACGTGCGGCTAGCGTAGGCGATAACGCGTTCCACGCCATCTTGATATTGCACGAGAATAGCTCCGAGGCCAAGGTTGCTCGCGTCAGTGCGGACTTCTGTGTCTGCTTCGGTGTCGAAGTGACCTAAGATCGGTGGCGTTTGTAGGCGTTGTTGAAGGTCGCGGAAAGCGCTGGATTGTTTGGGACCCCAGACGAAGGCGACGTCATCCTTGACGAGTTGTTGTAGAGGGTCGGCGATTTTCGAAAAGTTTGGCACGAAGCAGCGGTAATAAGCACAAAGTCCCAGAAAACGGCGTACATCATGCTTTGTTTTCGGTATCGGGAACAAAGCAACTGCCATAGCCTTGTCAGGATCGGGGCGAACACCTACTGCTGCTGACAATGTGGCCAAGGAATTTCAGTTCCTCATATCCAAAACAACACTTTTCCGGTTTCAGAGAGAGGCCGGCAGTGCGAATAGCCAGAAGAACCGCCTCAAGCCGCTCAATGTGCTGTTCAAAAGTTGTAGAAAAAACGACTACGTCGTCTAAATACACTAAACAAGAGTACCACTTCAAGCCACATAAAACTGTGTCCATCATTCGTTGGAACGTAGCTGGAGCGGAGCACAGGCCAAAAGGGAGTACTTTAAATTCATAGAGACCGTCCGGTGTAATAAACGCTGTTTTTTCTCGGTCCCGTTCATCTACTTCAATCTGCCAATATCCGCTACGGAGATCCATGGAAGAGAAGTAACGGGCGTGTCGCAGGCGATCCAAGGAGTCATCAATACGAGGAAGAGGATATACGTCTTTTTTCGTTATCTTGTTCAGCTTGCGGTAGTCGACGCAGAATCGTAATGAACCATCTTTCTTTTTAACCAGAACAACTGGTGACGCCCAAGGACTAGTCGATGGTTGAATTACGTCGTCGTCGAGCATTTGTTTTACTTGATGACGTATAGCATCTTGCTCCTTCTGCGACACGCGGTAAGCATGTTGGCGCACGGGTTGCACGTTGGGCTCAGTGATAATTCTGTGCTTGATTAAAGGAGTCTGCCGGACTTTCGAAGTAGTGGCAAAACAATCACTAAAGGATGAGAGGAGACGGAGGAGCCTTGCCCTCTTAGGTTCTTCCAACTGGCGATTGACGTTGAGGCGACTAGTAACGTCAGTATCGCAGCTGTTCTCAGTCGAGATCGTCGTAATCAAAGGGAAGGCGTCCAAATCATCCAATGCCTCCAAGTAAGCTATGGTTGTGCGTTTCGCAAAATGCCTGTGTTCTCCACTGAAGTTCGTAACTAAAACCATAGTCTGGCCATTTCGCAGTTGAATGAGGCTTCGAGCAATTGCCACTTCCCTATCAAGCAATAACGTCAGGTTACTTTCGGCGATGCCCGTAATCGACTGCTCCCGTGGACACTCAACAAGCACGAAGATACTACTGCGAGGTGGCAACGTGACGCAATCATCGACTACGCGTAAGGCCACGCCACGATGTTCGTTCTCGATGTCGGAATCTGGAGAAACACAGTTAACAAAACTGACGAACAAATCACGCAGATTAATTATCGCTCCATACTCTTGCAGAAAATCCATGCCCAAAATGACCGGCCGAGAACAATTGGGCAGTACAAGGAATGATGCTACAAAAGCCGACGCACAAATCTCAAGCCTGGCGGTGCACCTTCCTATTGGGGATACGAGGTGTCCTCCAGCGGTGATTAGTTGAGGGCCGTCCCACGTTGTCAGCACCTTGTGTAGACGGGTGGCCAATGAAGCACTCATCACCGAGTAATGAGCTCCCGTGTCGACAAGCGCAGTCACCGGATAACAGTCGACGGAAACAGTAATGGCAGCGGACGTTCTGTTGGCGGTTTCACAAACAGGCTTTAACGGCACGTCGTAAGGCAGCGGCGGAGGGTATTTGTCGGTTCGCGTGACAGCGGCCTCACCTCCGGAGGTCGCCGTTTTCAGTTTCCCCGGCGTGGGCTTGCGCCACTGACACCAGGGGACCCAAAGGTGGGTCGGGCGCGGTGCGTTGATGTGGACGGACGGGGTGATGGTGACCGTGACTGTCGTCGCGGCGGGACAAGGGCGTGATGACTACCCTCCAAGTAATCCGCAATTCCCTGTGGGCGCTCACCATAGCGTGGACAACGAGCATCTGGGTGGAATCCGCGTAGGCCTATTCGTCGGTAGTAACAGTCGCGGTACATGTGTCCAACTTCGCCACAATGGTAGCACAAAGGACGATTGTCGGGTGCACGCCAGACGGTGGACTTCCGCGGGCCAGGACGAAAATCGGTCTGAGAAGGCAGGCGACGGGCTGGACTTTGAAAGCGTCTGGGGGTCCCGGTAGGTGCATGAACAAAATGTGCCGTCGGTGGCGTAGAGACGCGTAGGGCATCCGCGTAGGAAAGCGTGGGAGGTTCGACTTGCGATGGTGGTGCAGAGTGAACGAACTGCCTGATTTCGTTCCGAACGACGTCCGTAAGAGCAGCGCTACTGGGAGGGGATGCAAATTTCCGAAGTTCTTCTCGTACAACTTGCCGTACAAGTTCTGTGAGGACCTCCCTGTTATCACCTCCTGGTATAAGCGAGCACGCAGCGGACATGGCCGTCTGACGCTCATACTGCGACACCCGCTGCCGAAGCATGCGCTCCATAATTGTGGCCTCACTTATGAACTCGGACACGGTCGTAGGAGGGTTGCGCACAAGGCCCGCAAAAAGTTGCTCCTTTACGCCTCGCATTAGCAGGCGCACTTTCTTGTCTTCTGGCATGTGGGGGTCAGCCCGTCGAAACAATCGCGACATTTCTTCGACAAACATGGCGACGCTCTCGTTCAGCATTTGAAATCGCGAAGAGAGTGCCTGCTCTGCTCTCTCTTTCCGTTCGGGGTTACTGAACGCCTCACGAAGCTGCCGATGGAACTCCTGCCAACTTGTGAATGAGGTTTCGTGGTTCTCATACCACACTCTTGCCGCGTCTAAGAGGGAGATATACACGTTCTTCAACTTACGGCGATTGTCCCAGTCGTTGATGGCAGCGACCCGGTCGAAATGGTCAAGCCAGTCTTCGACATCCTCATCCGGCATCCCCGTGGAATGGGTTGGGTGTGCGAGGGCGTGTTGATGACACAGGGTACGCTAGCGAGTGGGTCATGCTCGGTTTGGGTTGCGGATGTGGCAAACATTGTCCTCACGGAACTTGCCAAGGGGCCGTACTGTGGTGGTAGTCCTTGAAGGCGGCGGCTGCTTCGATAGATATCAGCAGATCCTGGTGCACTGGCGGTGGTTGCTTCTGGTTCAGGACCAGCAGGCATAAGACGTTGCAGTACAGTACCCAGCACGTCCACCAGTCTGTCGCGAGAGGAAACGATAGGCAGGAACTCGAAGTGGATGACTGTTTACTCAGCCAGAGCTGCCATTGACTTCTTCGCTCTCGTCTTCTGCCACCAACACAGCGTGGCAATATATATATATATATATATATATATATATATATATATATATATATATATATATATATATATATATATATATATATATATATATATATATATACATATATATATACATATACATATATATATATATATATATATATATATATATATATATATATATATATATATATATATATATTGCTTATCAGTAGGACATCCATGATGCTTCCAGATGCATAAATTTTCCACGCATATTACGTTTGCTATCAAAAGAACTAGCTATGTGATGACGTCTGGGCTTTCAATGCATCCTATGATTTAGGTATATGTGGAGAAGTACGTGCTGCTGCACTTTATTGACAGACTCAATAAGCTTTTGGTTCTTTTGCACTTAACTAAGAAATGGTATATTGTATATTCTAACAATACGCAGCATGAAATTCCCTAAAGTGAAAGACTAGGCTTTGCATTTTATTTAGACTCATGCCAATGAAGCAGCACCGTTGTACAAAGGTAGTATTTTACTGCGCTACAGCAGCAAAATCTGGTCAGTGTAGTGGCTGGCATTTTTTTATATGCGGTCCATATAGTATGACAAATAAATCTTCAGTGACCTGCGTAAATGCAATATACGTCAGAAGAAGTAGAAATCTAAAATTTCCTAACATTCCTGGTCTCATGCGACACGTTCTAATCACGTATGCGCACTTCTTTCTGTAGTCAATGCAATCCCTCCTCGCATAATAGAATGGCGTCTCATAAAAACTTGTAACTCTGCACTTTTTAGTGTACTGCGCCAGCATGCAGCTTGACCAAGATAAACCCACACCAACTACCCAAAAGTTCTACACTGCTCCAGCACTCTGAGTGGCACTGTCAGGCACACTATACTAAATATCGTCCTCTTATGTGCACAGTTTGGTGCAAAATATCATTAGGCAAAGTGTTTTGACAATCTATGCATGCCTTGGTGTTTCGCCGAGCCCTGCCTAGTGCATTGCATATTGCTCTTATTGTTAAATATGAAAGGTGCCCAGGCCTAATAGTGATTTTTCATGGAAGATCTCAAGTACTGCCCCGAAAATGAAGGCTTTACATAAAACCTTAATTTCAAATTGGAATGCAGAGCGTCCAAACACGCCATTCTCTCATCGAGAATACACTTGCGTCACTTAAAGACTGTGAAGAAAAGAGTGAGCAGTGTGCTGCAGTAGTGAATACGATTCAAGAATTAATGAGATGGTGGGAGACCCAAAAGAATATCCAAGGGATGCTCCACACCCAAGTATTTAGGAAAGTTAACAATCTGTAATTTACATTTTAATTCAAAATGTAGATACTTTATATTTTAAACGGCTTTGGAATTTAAAGAGTTCATCCCAATTGAAGAGAGTATCCAGCTGAGATGAACTGAATTTGACATTCGCTCTATTGGAAAAGAAAACAAATGAAAGTGTACATGCTAGTACTGCAAGAGAAGAAGAAGTTGGAAACAAGAAACGGTGTTCGGTCTGGTTTCTTCAGCGATCGAGAGTTTTCCTTTACATCGTGGTTCCGAAACCCCTCGTGCGGACGCGTCTCCTTCATCACACAACTCGAGGGGACCTTCTACTCGACCGCGTCGTTTTGCGGGTGGCGAGCACTGCAACAGATCGTTCCTGATAGGCGTAGACCAGACTCGACTTCAACACTGGATCCAATGGATCGCCTCAAGTCCAAGCGCTCCGCTCGACGACTCCAGAACACCAAGCTCCTGTAGGATGCAAGGTCACTTCTAAGAGACCCTACCGCGGGCAAGCCCAAGCTCACAGGTATTTATGACCGTTTGTCAGTAAGCAACAATGAGCTCTCGAAGATCAATGATGCGCTCGAAGAGCACCTAGCGGACAAGGAGCTTGAAGCGGAGTATGTCGCGGCAGCAGAGTATACCGACAAAGCTGTAAGCATGTTCCCTAAGATTCGCTGCAAGATAGACGGTTTGCGACACGGGGACAGTACAGTAGCGGCTGCTCCTCAGAACGCAAACCCATCATCTTCTGACGTGCCGAACAGATTGGCCCAAGGCTGCCGAATCTTGGCATGCTGACATTTAGATGTGATATACATGAATGTTCGGCTTTCTGGGAGCTGTTTGAGCAAACTGTCCACCTGAATAACGCTTTGTCAACAATGACGAAGTTCTTCTATCTATGCCATTATCTTGCGAATGAGGTGGCAGCTGCGATATGTGGTCTTCCGACTTCCGAAGCCTGTTATGCAGACGCCATCGAGTTAATAAAGGAACGCTTCGTAGATCGAAAATGGATCGAGCAACACCACATATCAGCGCCTCGCAATCTACCTCACACCAACTCAGGAAGCGACGTCTGCGGCTCTAGGCGACCCTACGATGCTGTGTAGCTTAATATCCGTTGTCTAACTGCTCTAAATGTTCCTACGCTTAGCTTTTCCGCTATGCTGATTGACATTTTACAGAAAGCCTTAACGTACGACGTCATTTTGGTCATTACAGGCGGAAAGTGCAATCAGGCACTAAAAGAAAACGGGTCTGCTGCCAACGTCTTCGAGCCAAGCGTGGCAGCTGCTACATCTGATGCGGAGTTAAAGAAGCTGCTCACCTATACACGTATAGAGCTTGAAAGTCGGGAGCAGTGCAAGCCCTTTAATGACCGACCGCTGGATGACCGATCGCAGATGACTTGAAGTGGCAGCACCTGAACGGGTTCTGTGCTACACAACGCATCGAGCAGCTGGGTTGAGTGTTTTTTCTGCAACTTGAAGAAACATGGAACCCATGCTTGTGACGCGAACCTTGCCATCAATTCGAAAATTGCAAGGACGACACGAAGGGGCGGCCTTACACTCGTCAAGGCACAAAATTAAAGAAATAACTGTACTGAATATAAATGCTAGAAGTATTCTAAACAAAATCGAAGCTCTTGAAAATCTGTTGCTTGAATATGAACCTGATGTTGTGGCTATTACTGAAACATGGCTCACCCCTGACGTGTACGACTCTGAAATTGCTCCCCCAAGTTATTCTGTAATCCGCAAGGACCGTCTGACGCGAGGGGGTGGTGTTGCTCTGCTGATAAAGAATCGCTTTTCCTTCCACGTTTTGGCGCACAATTTAGAAGCTGAAGCAATCTTTTGTAAACTCACGTGTGACTCAGGGACTGTGTTCATTGGGTGTGTTTACCGGAGCCCGTCATCGGGTCATGAAAGTATATCGGCCATTCAAGAATTCATGCATCAAAATGTGAGAAATTCGAAAGTACTGCTGATGGGTGATTTCAATCTTGCTGACATAGAATGGAATACTATGCATCACTCGTCAGCAGCCTCTGAAGCTCTCCTTGATATTATGCTTGCCTTTAACCTTCAACAAATCGTAACTGAGCCTACGCGCACACAAGGTGCCGTTAAAAACATCCTGGATCTTATCCTTCTCAGCCAACACTTCCCGATAAGTGCCGTTAAATCGAGTATTATTGAAGGCATTTCGGACCACGATATACCGCTATGCATTCTACCTATTAGCAATACCCAAATCAATCGTGACGAAGTGTCCGTGATTGCTGACTTTCAAAGAGCAGACGACAACAGCATACTAACACACTTAGACTACGAGTTTGCCAACTTTTCACAACTCGCGTCGGACGCATCATGTGACATAGACGCTCTATGGATTAAGTTCAAATCAATTATATTTTTTTTGTATCGATAAGTATGTTCCCCAAAAAACTAGAAAACAGCAGAGGTCAAACCCATGGATCACGCGTGAAGTTATTCACTCAAAACGTCGCGTGAATCGTCTTCGTAAAACAGCAAAAAATAACCAAAGCCAGTCGATAACTTTAAAACTGCAGAACGCTAAGACTGATCTACGAGATAAAACCAAAGCGGCAAAAGATCATTACTTTAACGTAACTCTGCCGAGTTTCCTTGCAAATAACCCTCGCAGGTTCTGGAAACATTTCAGTGTAAAGGGGGCAGTGACACAACTATCTGCAAAAGAAAAACAAGATAAAGCTGAGTCATTTAACAACTTTTTTCAATCTGTATTCACAGCTGAAAATAAAAATGTACCCTCTATTAGTTCGCGCATTACCACGACCATCGATGACCTAATCATTACAGATGCCGGTGTCATGAATCTTTTATTGAAAATTGATCCCAGGAAATCTAGTGGTCCCGATAACATTCCGAACGAATTTCTTAAAAGGTACGCGGAATGGAGTAGTAAATATCTCGGAATAATTTTTAGGAAATCCTTGCAGCTCGCTAAATTACCGTCTGACTGGAAATTAGCTAAAGTCATACCAATACATAAATCCGGAGATAAAGTCCTGGTATCGAACTATAGACCTATATCTCTTACAAGTACATCGTGCAAACTACTAGAACATGTTATTTTTAAACACATCACATCTTTCCTTGAACAAATACATTTTTTTTCTCCCAACCAGCATGGATTTCGAAACGGTTTATCAACTATTACACAATTGACCGAAGTTGTACATGACCTTGCACATAGCCTCAATCGCCGCAGTCAAACAGATATGGTCCTATTAGATTTTTCAAAAGCATTTGACAGTGTCTGCCATAACAAATTAATTGCGAAATTGGAAGCCATCTTAGGTAACACCTCATTCGCCAGTTGGATTAAGGACTTTTTGCTCAATCGAAAACAATTCGTATTCTTTGAACAAGCTACATCGAAAACCGTTTCTGTATCATCAGGCGTACCACAAGGATCAGTTCTTGGACCATTGTTATTTTTAATCTATATCAACGACATTGCAACAAACATCGACTCTAACATAAAACTTTTTGCTGACGATTGTGTTATATATCAGGAAATCAATAGCCATACAGACCACCTTGCGCTGAGTGCCTCCCTAAACACAATATCCGAATGGTGTAAACAATGGCAGATGTCAATAAACGTAAAAAAATCCGCTGTGATCACAATAACTAAAAGAAAACAGCCCTCAATATTCAACTATGCAGTCGACGGCACCATGCTACCTAAAGTAAACCAACATAAATATTTAGGGGTGACGCTTACTTCGGACCTTAACTGGACCCAGCACATAGATAACGTTTCCGCAGCAGCACTACGCAAGTTATTTTTTCTTAAAAGAAGCCTAAAACTAGCTCCCACCCCAATAAAGCTGCTTGCCTATAAGACATTTATAAGACCGATTTTAGAATATGCCAACGTGGTTTGGTTCCCGCATACAAAGACTAACATAAGGAAACTGGAAGCAGTGCAAAGAAAAGCGATAAGATTTATTCACAACAGGTACAGGCGCACTGACTCCCCAACTTACCTTTTAAACGCATCCAATCTAAAAACGCTGCTAGAAAGGGCGAAAGAAGCCCGCTTAAAATTCTTGTTTCAGATAATTCACAACAGTTTCAAGATAAACGTGTCGAAGTACATTTCGTTTTCCGAAACCCGACCTACACGCCAACAGCATCCCAATATACTAACAGAATATTCATATAGTAATGAAACCTTCAAGCATTCTTTTTTTCCACTTGCCATTAGGGAATGGAATCAAGTACATCCATCGATCACAAACACCAAATCATTCTCGGAATTTGTTAATAAAATTGAAGGCACAAGCAACTAATCCTCGACACAGAGAGGATATAACTACAGGCCTGTCTCAATAGTGTGATAAATGTATTCATTGTATATATTTTGGTAAACGCTATTTGTTCTTGCCTTATATTTATTGTAACCTCTTTTTTTACATTTATTAGATATTTCATTGTTCCTGAAATGTTTTATGTTTTATATATTGCACTTTTTGTATTGCCCTCCTGCTACGCTCTCAGATGAGAGCAGCAGTATTGGAAATAAATAAATAAATAAATAAATAAATAAAAAAGGAATGCTTGCGAAAGACAACCGCTGCTATCGATGCATGTCCTGATGACATCAGGCACGTTCGTGCTGCGTCAAACTCACATTCTCTAGTTGCCACGGGAGGCACGCATTAAGTATGTGCGACCCGCACTACACATCGAACCAAACAACGACACCTTCCCGTCTACTCGACTCCTCTGGCAGCACAGTAGGAATGGTGTCATCAGAATCAGTTATGCTGTGTGACAATGCTTCACTGAGCGGGGGCACAACAAATCACAGCGAAGTATATCTACAAACGTTTCGCGCGTTCGTCATCAAAAACGGCAACACATTTAGGTATGTCTGAAGGATTCTCGATGAAGGGAGCCCGCGATCCTTTGTCACGGAAGATCTCGCCAAGACATTGCACCTACAAGTGCTAGGAAAAACACAAATTGCGCTGAATACACTTGGCTGTTCATCACCAAGTACTGTTGAAAGACGGCAAGTCGTAGAAGTTCCTCTGCGTAGCCAACACGGTTCTGATACCTGTACGTTGCGCGCAATTGTTGTTGAAGTTATCTGTCACAATAATGCTTCCCCGAAAGCTCACAGCCATTTTCTTCGGAATCTTCGTCTTGAAGGCAAAGTCATTGAGGATGAAAAGAAGTTTGTTGTGGAAACGGAAAATAGCCTCAGCTTGTTGATCGGTGCTGACCACCTCTGGCAAATTATGTCGGGACGTATCTTCAAAAGTGCAGAAATTCCAGGACTGGTAGCAATCGATACAGCGTTTGGATGGGCGCTACAAGGACCCAGTCCCCAAAAAGCCTTTCTTGACTGCAGTTCTAGCCTAAGGGTCTGCATTCTGAAAGTGCAAGCAATTGGTGATGACAGATAAACCTCGCAGATTTTGCAATCAATTTGGCAACTAGAAGCAATGGGCATTGCAGATTCAACGAAACCTTCCTCCAACGAGTCCGTTGCATGATTCCATGAAATCATTAGCAAGAAAAGCGACAGATACACTGTGGCCTTGCCTTGGAAGGAAGATAAGAAACCGCTTCTAGGGAACAACCGAGAAATCACGCTATCGCGTCTACAAAGATTCACACGGAGGCTACCAACGATGAAAGAAATGTTGCAATAATATGACACAGTAATCCGGCAATATCTGGAGTTCGGTCACGTGGAAGTGGTGTCTAAGGATACTCCTCGAGATCGAGATCACACAATATATCGTATGCCACACCGTGAAGTAATAAGAGAGGTATCGTTAACTACCAAGCTGTGTGTAGTGTTCGATGCATTGTCACACACCCAAGGTTTACCATTCTTTAACGACTGCTTGGCCAAACTAGTGAACCTCTATACAGAATTGCTGCATGTCTCTCTTCGCTTTCGGTGGTTCCCTGTCACCATCAATTCTGACATCGAAAAGACATTCTAACAAATTGCGATACAGGACACTGACTGAGATGCATTCCGCTTTTTCTGGTTTGACTCTATTTCCGTAAGCCAGCACTCCAAGCTCGTCGAATAGCGCATGACACGGAAATCATTTGGATCAACGTCAAGCGCTTTCTTGCTCATGGCAACTATTCACTACCGCTTAGATAACGCATGTGAAGACAAAGAGCTCGCTTCTACATTAAAGAAAGCATATTATGTCGACGACTTATTGGTGGGTGCGGACACATTCCAAGAAGGTCTGCGCATCTATGAGCAGTCGAAAGCAATTATGAAAGATCCTGGCATGGAGCTCAGAAAGTGAAAGGCCAATGACCATCAGCTGCAGAACATTTTTGACAACCCGAAAGAGCGAGTAAAAGTAGCATCGGGAGAAGCAGCTGCGGTCTTGGAAATGCAATGGGATGTAGAAAATGATTACTTCAAGTTTTCTTCCAATTCTGTGGCCGAGTATTCAGTGGCTGCTCAGCTCGACACGAAACGTACCCTACTCAAGGTTGCTTCTCAAATTTGTATACGTTGAAATACGTTGAAAAAGAAAAGAAATAAACTTGCGCACGCTAGTATTGCGAAAAAAAGAGGTTCAAAACAAAAAATGGTGTTTGGTCTCGTTTCTTTGCCGATAGATAGTTTTCTTTTACACGCTCATCGTGGGCCATGGAAAAAGTGTTCAATTAGTGTGTAGTCCATGATTGCAGAGACAGCAGCCAGCTCTAACTCTGCCAAGTCATATCAGATTCTCCTCGTCATCTAGCAGGCCTCTTAAAATCTAGTGTGCTGTCTTGGTCGTGAGGAAGTTGTTGATTTAAACACGTGAATGAAGGTCATAGCGAACAATGTGAGGCTCATTGTTTCTCAAAAGTACAGAATTTAAGAAAGACCCCAAAGCCTAATTTGGTTTTAGCAAATGACTGATTTGGCCTAAAATTATGTGCTTTTGCTAGAAACTCTGCTGTATTCACTGTCCAAGTGTGCAATTTCTTTCATGATAAGCATACAATCATATCACACAGCTGTTCTTAATCAGTGGGGTCATATATTTTGTACACAAAAGCAAATCGTTTTGCAGTGTAATTTATGAGCTAACAGTAGCCAGTTTTAGTGGCCATATTGTCTGCAGCTGTAATCCTTACTGAAATAAGAAGCTTAGCGTTTGAGCAATCAAAGCCGGAATCCAAATGGTGATCATTCATCTTGCCATAAAATTGTGGAAGTGCTTGAATAGTCTTCGCAAAACACCCTTTGCAGGCATTGATGTTAGGGGACGAATCACATTAATTGCTTGGAGGAAGAGTAGATCTGCACAAGACTTCACTTCATGTAAACTGCTTTATGAGTAGATGGTCGAAAGCTTGCCACTCGTTACGAAAGGCCCAACCATAACTCACCATACTCATCGTCTTCGGCCGAAGCATCAACGAAGCGTGCAAGCTACGTTAATGCCTTACAGATGAACAATGGGTGCTTTGATATCATGCAAAATGATGGCCATTGGTGTAGTGAATACATAGCTGGTGCACCTGCAGTAGGCACCCTATGAGAGTTTCCCGAAGGCTCTATGAAAGGCCACTCCTCCAGCTTACGCTGTGAATGTGCTACGTCGTCAACACTGGCCTGACATCTTTAGCCCACTTGTTCTTGTGCGAGGGACTTCTTTTTCATGGTGCTTTTTTTCATCCACATTTTTAAATTTTGTCATATAAACATAAGGTGCTGATAAAAAGACGACTCTCAAGAGCTTATATATTGTGGATGTTACCATAGCTTAATGCCTTCCTGTTATCTTTAAGCTAATTACACAGTTTGTTCCAACCTGCTGCTTTCTGTTCAAAGTGAACACGTATTTATAAAATTAAGGTATAATTTTACAGCCTGCACTTAAAGTTTTATAACGTGATGAATAGTCTGGTACTCATTGTTATCACAAACGCCTGCTGTAAGCCTTGCCTCACGAAGTTTTTGAAACTGCAAGTTATGGTGTGTGCCACTTTGCGTGGAGGGGTTTACTTGTTAAACCAAGTAGTTCAGTATTCCAGAAGGAAACCTGTTCCCTTTGGCTTGGTACATGTGGAAGTTACTGCCAGCAATGACATGAAAAAAAATTGCTTTTGGCTCAAAGATGCTCAAAGAGGAATATTTTACAAAGTTGTTGGTGCTGTGAAAGCTTAGAAAGACCCTACAGTCCACTGCTTTCTTTTCATTGCCTTTGTCTGCTCCTATTTTTATTTTCAGAATAGAGCCAGGACACTGCACTAAAAGTGCCATTTAACATTAAATTGTAGAACATACTGTTTTGTAACACGAAGCCCCCCATCCGAGTGTCTTTTGACGCTTTTTACCCTGTTGCAATATTTGAAGACCTCACACCAGTTTTTATTGTAATGAAATAAATGTATTTTTCATCTACTTACAGCAAATACACTTGTTCAAAATCTAGTTTGTTTCGGGACTCCTTTGTATTGCTTTGCTCAACACACACCATTATTCAGAACAAGGATATTACCAGATAAACTGTTCCTACCCAGAAAAATGTCTGTTATTAGGAACCACACCAGGTACGCTTTTTTAATAAAAACATGGGGTTTACAAGAAGACAATAGTACACGATTCTGCACTTGAAGATACGCGAGCTGACCTTAGAGTCGCTTAAATGTACGTTTTGTCTTTTGAGACATAGGAGAAATTAGAAACACAATTTCTTCAGTATATTTATCTATGTATGTGAGTCTAGAAGTGTAAATGACCTATGAAATCTTTGTTTCTTTATTAAAATGCTCATAGCCTAATGCTTAACATTTTGCCTGGTAAGGACTCCCAAGAAAGGCAGGAAGTCATGAATCACTTGCGTTTATCTACAAACGTTTCATAAGAAATGCTTTCTTATTTCATAGTTTTTAGAAAAACATATTTGAGCAGCACTTTAGCACTGAAACAGTAAAGACATGACTAAGCTCTTGAACAGAAACTATATATATGTAAATTAAATGTTGCAGCGTAGCCAGTACCCATGACAGGGATTGTAGAACACTTTTTGTGTCTGTTTGGCGTCGCGTAGTTTGTGAGCTTATTATGAGTTGGCAGCTGACCAATAATTTCTCGTACACTACCTGAAGGCCCCAAGTCTGTCAGTACGAGTCCCTTATTGTGAATGAAGGAAGAAAGTACATTTAAGGGCTTCTTTTCTTTGTTAGACACAGTGATACTGAGATCTAACAAACCATCATACCTTTAGCATGATTGTCATTAGATCTCATCACTTGCGACTAAAGAGGCCCTCAGACTACCTAACAGTACAAGCACACAACACCGACTGGAACTGGGGCTGCGTAATACCTTCTAGGAGCTGGTAGCTTCCACACTCATCTCCCAGTTAGAGTGACTCTGTGGTACCCCGCAGGGAAAATTTTTCTTACAAAGTCTCGGGCTTTGCATATCCCGACAATATTGTTCAGAATCCCCCAAACTACTATCACAAAATATCAGAAAGCGCGTCATGACGCAGCCTATCTCTCGTAATATGCATCCGTACCACCATAGAGGTCGCCGAAAAGTTCGAGTACAGAGGCTGCAACTACTGAAGGACTACCTTGACAGATGTCAGTCCCTACCCTAAGCCGCATGGGCAATCTCACGTTTTCACTTTCGCTGTAGTCAACTGGGGCCAACTTGTCAACTTCGCCTTCATACATACGTCATCCCCCGCGTCAGCCGAGGGAACTGCCATCTCTCTCACCTTTATAATGACAGGTCAACAGGGTATCTGCTTACGTTGGCTCTGAGGCAGGTTGTCGCATGTATTTCAAAAGCATATTGCCAACAAATGCCATCTAGCTGTTGGGAAACAAACTTCTTTTTGACCATGGGTTAGTCTGGTGTCCAGCCCATATGGGCCAGGATGGCAACGAACTAGTTCATTGCCAAGCTCGACTACTCAGTGGCCGGGCCTCACTACAACCCTGAAAAGGATACAGATTAAGGAATGGCATGGGTTAGAATCTTAGTCAAACAAAGATTACATCATCGCATCAGGGCACCTCCCCACAAGGACCTCAATAGACATCAAGCTTGGGGCTGGCGCTGCCTGCAGACTAATGCATTCCCAAATCTACATAAGTTTCATACGATGTACCAAACGAAATATCACAACGCATGCCCGTGGTGCGGAGATACTCCTAAACTAACGCATATAAGCGACAGCTGTCCAGACCGACCTGTTACAGTCGACATAGAACATAGTACAAAACTGGGCCGCTTTCAAGCAGGCAATATCTTCGGTTTTCGGTCGCCATGCGGTGGGGAAGTTGCGTGCCGAACAACGCCTGCGTACATGGGCACAAGAACCTGGCGAAACGTTTACCGCCTATATCGGAGACATACTCGATCTCTGTAGGCACGTCGATGCCGCAATGAGTGAAAGTGTCAAGATCCAGCACATTATAAAGGTGTCAATGACGACGTATTTCAAATGCTCCTTGCGAAGTCTCCTGGCATGGTGTCTGAGTTCGTAGCTCTGCGCCAGAGCTACGACAAATTGCGACGGCAACGAGCTCTCACCCGTCGTTCATTTCAACCTAACCAACCACTCGTTGCACTGAACGTCGTGCCTGACCACTCCCGCCTTCTAGCACAAATGAACGACTTTGTGCGTGAGGACGTCGCACGTCAGCTTTCCCTCCTACCGTTTTTTCAGCGCCGAGAGCTCCCGAAGCAGCAACAAGTGCGACCACCGACCCCGTTAGCTCTTATGCTTCGACATGCGCTTCAGAACCAGATTGTCGAGGCTATCCCACTGCTCTTTCAGCAGCAAGTTGTCGCCGCAGCTTTTACTTATGCTGACGCAGTAAAGAGGCAGCAGCCACACCAGCCCTCGCAGTTCAATGAACTGCCACATGTCCATGCTCCTACTCAGTCTTCCATCACATGCGCTCTTCCCACTCAGCCGTATGCCGCGTGGGTGGCGCCCCTCGCTGCAAATGCCTGACGAAGGTGCTATAACCTGCCGATCTGTTTTGAATGTGGCAGCCCTAGCGATATCTCCTGATACGGCCGTCATCGCGTGCCCGGCTACACAGACGTCCGATCACGGAGCAGCTACATGGACCGACATCCTTCTGGTTATGAAAGTTCGGATCATCAGCCAAGCACGTCTTCCCGATACTACCTGGTAACTCAGTCTCGTCGCCCAGTTTCCCTCAATCGTCGCTTTTTGTCAACGAAGCGTTTACGACCAGCGCCTCGAAATGAGGGAAACTAGCCGTCGCAGTTCAGGAGGCAAGAACTGCGCTATCGAAACGTTCAAGTCCTCGCACTTTGCCATCAAATATCATCGAAGTTTTTGTAGACGGCGCGTGTGCATAACCTATTGTAGATACCGGTGCTGCTGTGTCTGTTGTAGACGTCAAACTTTCCCGCAAGCTCCTAAAGGTGGCCACGCCGCTTGATATGATGTGTTAACGTGCAGCAAATGGTGAACTTGTTCGACCTATAGCAGCCTCCACTGCCTGACTCACAATTGCGGGGGACCACTACATTGTTCAGTTTATCGTCCTTTCCTACTGCTCTCAAGACATCATACTTGCCTGGGATTTCCTATCGCGTAATCACGCCATTATGTAGATTGTGCCCACTCAAAACTTGAATTGATTCTGTTGTTCGACCAGCCCTATGACCACACGAATTAAGCCGCACACAAACTAGTTGTCAAAGAAGACACTCACGGTCCACCAGCAACAGCTGTTTTGCTCCCTGCGGTCTCCGACGGCATGTGTGATGTAGTAGCATTCTTTGAGCAATCAAGCCTCCTTCTAAGTCGGAAACCACTTATGCTCCCTTATTCGGCCCTCTCAATTTCTAATGGACCAGTGCCCTCTGCCTTACCAAACCCTTTCTGCATACCATCAAACTGTTTAAAGGCGAATCTCTTGGATGCGTACAGCCCATTGATAACGGACAAATTGTTACCGTGCAGCAAGAATCGTCCCGAAGTTACCTCGCCGCTGTCAGTGCTCTTAACAGCTCTCATCTACGGGCTTCGAAAGTGTTCGATTGGGCGATTACAGATGAATTGTCACCGTCTGAACGATCTGAACTCCTCCGACTGCTGTACCAGTACCGCGAATTTTTTGATGTTGTTCAACCTTCTTTTGACTGCACTTCTACCACTCTACGTTACGTCGATACCGGCTCCCATGCGCCACTACGGCAACGACCATACCATGTTTGTGCGTCATAACGCCAAGTCATTACCAAACAGGTGGGCGACAGGCTTCAACGCGGCGTCATTCAACCTTCACAAAGTTCATGGGCCTCACCTGTAGTGCTCGTTGAAAAAAAGTGATAGTTCCATTCGCTTCTGTGTGGGTTACTGGCGCCTAAATAAGATCACCCGAAAATACTGTATCATTTACCCAGTATTGACTATGCCCTTGATAATATACAAGGTGCCGAGTTTTTTTTTATCATTAGATTTGCGTTCAGGGTACTGGCATGTCTTCCTTGCAGATGCCGATACCAAAAACAGCCTTCGGGACACCCGACGGTATATATGAGTTCAATGTCATGCCTTTCGGCCTCTGCAATGCGCCTGCCACCTTCGAGCGCATGATGGACTTGATTATTCTGCGTTTGAAGCAGAAAATATGTCTCTGCAATGTCAACAATATTGTCGTCTTTGCGCCACACTTTGCAACACATCTCGAGTGCCTGAAACAGGTCCTCACATGCCTAAAAAATGCTCAGCTCCAACTTAACCTCAAGAAGTGCAACTTCACTGCTCGGCAACTTACGATTCTTGGTCACGTCGAATCGATGGGTGGTATACTTCCAGACACGGCTAAATTAGTTGCGGGCATGGCACAAATGCAAGCATGGTGTCCAACGTGTTCGTATTTGCTTGTTTGCAGGTTCCGCTTCTTGTCACCGCTGCGAATTCAAGTGCAACGGCCGTTTTCACCAAGGCGGAGCACGAGCCACCGTTCTCAAGCTATCTTGATCTGTCGCCGGTGCCGCTTCTATCCACGTGCAGCAAAGACACCTGTATTGGAAGCATCTACCAATCAACGACAACCACGCCATGGACAGCGCCGCCTTAAATAGCCCACCGGACGCCCACCTACTCAGTTGCGGGCATGGCACGAAAGCAAGCATGGTGTCCAACGTGTTCGTATCTGCTTGTTTGCAGGTGAGGCATGATACTTCATCATTTAAAAGCAATCATTTGTCACTAATAGTCGTGCCGTGCCCCCGAACACTGGCGTTGATAGTGTGCGATTTTAGATGCGGAAGCATCTTATACTCGCGCCTTGTAGTGCGCCGTCCGCGCCGTCCGCACCGCTTCTCGAACATTCGACAGCTGACGCGCGCGCATGCGCCGTCGCCCACTCTTCCACCATCTGTGCATCCCTTCCTCCTCTACACACCGCGCGTGCTTCACTCCTCCACCATCTGTGCACCCTTCCTCCTCTACACACCGCGTTCGACATCTACAATTCTCCAGATTCTCCAGTGGACGCGCATGTGGCGTCGCGCTTCGAGAACATTCAACAGCTGACAGTGCATGCGCCGTCGAGCTGTATATATACTCAAGGTCGGCGCTCGCTCGCTCAGTTGCCGCTCGTCGGTTGGTTTGTACGGCGCGTCGACGTCCAAGGTCACGGTGAAATGAATTCCAACGAATCCACAAACACAATGATCGACGTCCCTTCGACCAGCGCCGCCCTTTCGCATACGTGTGTACGTGTTCACTCATTTAGCACCCCCTCCTACAACCACGTTAACCAATTTAACCATCGACCCAAGTAAGTCGCAATTTAACACCCCATTTCACAACCACGTTAACCAATTTAGCCATCGACCCAAGTAAGTCACACTTTAACACCCCGTTAACCAATTATATGCTCCGCATCCTCCTCAGTGTTCCCCCGAGGGAAGCTGCGGGCAATTTTTTTGGTCTATATTTCTTAAGCTTGTCACAAGTGGTGATGTCGAGTTGAATCCGGGCCCGAGTTCAAACTCAGATGACAAACTTGAGCAGATTTCGCAAACTTTGAAGGAGCAGTCAAAAACATTAGCCCACATTAAACGTGATCAGAGAGCAGTCCAAAAAGAAGTAAAAGAAAATGGTACTGCCATAAAAAATATTGAAGACCGCCTAGCTAAACTTGAGTCCTCTCTGTCTAAACTGGATGACGCACAACAAACAGTCCCCCGACTAAAAGAAGTAGTCGAATTGTTATCTAGGAAGGTTGATGACATTGAAAATCGCCAGCGCCGCAATAATCTCGTTATTTTCGGTCTGCATGAGCAGAACAGGGAAACACAGGAAGACCTGACGAAAGTGGTACAGGACAAAATTTTTTCTGTAATCGGTTTATCACCTAAAAGCGTGGAGCGTATGCACCGCATTGGAAAAAGACAGACAAAAGCGCGACCTGTCATTCTCCGATTATACGACTTCAAGGAAAATCAGGAAATTATGCGTAACTGTTACAAGCTAAAGGGCATGCACGTCTCAATCAGTGATGACTTTTCAAAACGCGTGCTACACAGCAGAAAGTGCCTTTGGGAAAGCGCTAAAGACGAGAAGTTGAGGGGAAAGCGGGTGCGCCTAGCTTACGATAAGCTATACGTAGACGGCAAGGCGTATTACTGGGACGATTCCACTGATTCGCGTAAAGAGTGCCGAAACGCTCGCCATTACGAGAAAGACACCAGCTTGGATGGTAGTGGAAATTTTTCCTGACAAGTTAACAGTTATTAATGTTAATGCACGTAGTATCTGTAATAAGTCATCACTCTTTGAGGCTGCGCTCTTTGAACATGAACCGGATCTTGTAATCATGACAGAAACCTTGTTAAGCGAATCAGTTGAAAATACAGAGTTCCTGCCTCCCAATTATACTGCCTGTCGCAAAGACCGAGAATCTAGGGGAGGAGGTGTTGCCATTATTCACAAAACTGCAATTCATGGCACTGAAATATTCACCCCACCGGATTTAGAATGCGTTGCGTGCATGATACAAATGAATGGGCAGTATGTTGTAGTAATCGCAGTGTATCGCCCACCTGGCACCCCTGAAGAATATATGATACTTCTTAATAAGTTCTTAACTGATAAGTTTAGCCATTTTAATCATAAGATTATACTGGCTGGAGACTTCAATTTACCGCATATCGACTGGCTGAATTATCAGGAAGGTCAAAATGAACAAGCTGTGTCACGAGTTCTTTTGGATCAGGCTTTCTCCCTTGACCTAACACAAATTCTAACTACACCTACGCGAATCCACGAATCAGGAGAATCACTGCTCAACTTGGTTTTCTTGAGCAGATCTGCCGCGCAATCCACATAACATTGTGAAGTATTAGAAGGGATATCTGATCACAAAATGGGGATCACGCATATCGATACTACGCGCACTCGGGTAAAAAAGAATAAAACTACGACAGTTCTCGATTTTTCTAAAGCAGATGATACTGGAGCAATAGATCATTTAGAGCAGGGATATGATAATTTCACTCAATATATCTCTTTGAATACTACATCAGTAAATGGTGCATGGAACATGTTTAAATGCATTGTTTTGAAATCAATAGAACTATTTGTTCCAAGACGCACCAAGAAAGTTAAAAGAAAAAACCCATGGATCGCGCGAAAAATAATTCAGGAAAAACTACTCTTGAAAAGAACGAGGGCTAAAAAACCATTGTCAACAAAAAAACGTCATTACGTTAGTTCCCTTTCTCAAGAAACCAAAATGGAAATTATTCAAGCGAAACACAGGTACATGGATGAAACTCTTACCGATTTCATTTAAACATCACCGGGAAAATTTTGGAGGTACCTTTCAGTACCAAAACTTGGCATCCAATTTTTGAAGGACGATAATGTAACTATCACGGATAATTATAAGATGGCTTGCCAATTTAATGAATATTTTGAATCGGTTTTCATTAGGGATGATGGTTCAACTCCTCAAGTGCGAATTTCTAATGAGCAATGTCTGCCTGAGCTAACTATAACCCAAGAAGGCATTCTGGGTCTTTTACTTAAAGTAGATGTGAAAAAATGCCCTGGACCTCATCAAATTCCCAACGCCTTTTTAAGGCATTACGCCGAGTGGTGTTCATTTTATCTGTTGGAGATTTTCACAAAATCACTTCAATCCGGTGACATTCCGATATATTGAAGGCGTGCCAAGGTAATACCGATTCATAAACAGGGTTCCAAATATGACGTCACGAATTTTCGACCAATTTCCTTGACAAGTACTTGTTGTAAAACACTGGAGCACATTTTGACTACTCACCTAATGAAGTTTGTAGAAGAAAATGGTATTTTTTGGTAATAATCAACACGGGTTTCGCAAAGGGTATTCCACAATTTCAATTCTTACTGAGGTTACGCATGAAATTGGTCAGTGTTTACATGGAAAAGGTCAAGTACACATCATATTTCTTGATTTCCTGAAAGCATTTGATAAAATATCTCACAGAAAGTTGCTTAAAAAGTTGTCTTGCTTGACTGGTGACAGTCAGCTATTAAAATGGATAGAGGCATATTTGTCAAATAGACAAAAATTTGTTGACCTAAATAAAGTGTCCAGCACCAATAAACCAGTCAGATCAGGCGTGCCGCAAGGGTCCATATTAGGCCCTCTACTTTTCTCTATCTATATCAGTGACATGGGTGCCAATTTTTCTCAGCAAATAGCTATAAAATATTATGCAGATGACACCATTCTGTATGCGAAGATAAGCTCCACTGACAATCAGCTGGAGCTTGATAACCATTTACAAAAAAATTAGTCTTTGGTGCGACGAATGGCAAATGGAACTGAATGCATCAAAAACTCTCTTCATGCGCATGACACGTAAAAAAGACCCATTTTCCTTTTTTTGCAGCATTAAACGCACAGTGCTGACTGAAGTAAAGAATGTTAAGTATTGAGGTGTTCATCTTACACATGATTTGAACTGGTCCATGCATGTTGACAGTGTTTGCAATAAAGCCATGCGTAAACTTTGGCCGTTACGACGAAAACTTCACGATGCCACCCCCGGAAGCTAAAACGATGGCGAATAAAATGACTATTCTTCCAGTACTGGCCTACGCAAGTCATCTATGGGAACCATTCACCAAAACAAATGCACTAAAATGTGAGCGTATACAAAACAAAGCCTTACGATTCATCTTCAACTCCTATTCCAGAACTCAGTCTATTAGTGAGCTTAGAGACAGAGCCGGTTTAATGACGATGAAACAAAAAATGCAACATAATCGACTGTTATTCTTTTTTCAGATACTCAATGGAGACTACAAAGTTCACCTAAAGGAACACATCGCACTACAGCCATTTACCACATCCAGAACAAAACACTCGAAACATATCACACCACTTAGCCACGGAACAGATTTATTCAAGTATTCTTTTTTGGTTCGGAGCATTGATGACTGGAATCAATTACCTCACTACATAGTCGAACATTGCGATTTACAAAGGTTCGAAAAGGCTTTGTCAGAATATTTGTAACCAAATTGCTTGTCGGTTGAATATGTTCAATGTACTATATCAATATTTTCAATATGTATTATATCACTTCAAATTTTTTTTCTTTTTGGTGACGTGTACGAGATGTCGTCGAACATGTTTCTTTTATCTGTGACCTATGCGCGATGCATTCTGATATAGTTTTGCGTTTTTGTTTTTGTTATTTCCATATAGTATGTATCTTGAGCATACACTGTGAAACTTGTTTCCACATATGTTCTTTGTACGTGTCAGATATGTAACCCCAACTCCTGTTTTGGCCTTTGGGCTGACAGTATGAATAAATAAAATAAATAAATAAAATTACGTGCTGTCACTGACTTTCCCGAACCAATGACTATGAAGCAGTTGCGCAGTTTCGTGGGTTATGCTCCTACCTTTACTGGTTCGTGCGCAACTTCGCCTCTATCATTGCGCCTTTGACCGAACTTCTAGGCAGCACCACTGATATTTTCTCATGGTCTTCCGAGTGTGCCCAAGCCTTTTGTACCCTTCGTCGTCTCCAAACTTCGCCACCAATACTGCGTCACTTCGATCCTACAGCGGCAACTGAGGTCCACATCGACGCCAGTAGTGTCGGCCTCGGTGCTGTTTTTGCGCAACGTAAACCTAGATTCGCTGAGTATGTCGTCGCCTATGCCAGCAGAACTCTAGGTCTGAGTAGAACTACAGCGTCACCAAGAAGGAATGCTTGGGGATCGTTTGGGTGCTTGTCAAGTTCCACCCACGCCTTTATGTCCATACTTTTTATGCAGTAACGGACCAACGCGCATTATGCTGGTTGCCTTCGCTCAAGGATACATCGGTTCATCTTGCCCGTTGGATTCTTCGGCTTCAAGAAAACGACATCCGCGTTGTATATCATTCCGGCTACAAGCATACCGATGCTGATGCACTGTCGCGATCTCTCCTATCCGCGGACATTGCATCTGTTTCCTCACACGACACGTTGTCAGCTCTTGATGAGGACACCATCTCTTCTGCACAACGCAATAACCCATGGATCGCTTCGCTTCTTGACGCGTTATGCAAGGACTGACATTTCCAACCACTTGAAGCGTGCGCCGTCAGGCTCCGCACTTCACTATTCGGGATGGCTTTTTGTACCGGCGCAACTATTCAGCACAAGGTAGGAAATGGCTACTAGTCATTCCGCGAACGCTGCGCTCTACTATCTGCACGTCGTTACATTCCGACCCACAATGTGCTCACGCCAGTGTTTTCAAGACCTACGAGCGACTACTAAAAAGGTATTACTGGCGTGGAATGTTTACGTTCGTCCGCCAGTTCATTCGCGGCTGCCACGAACGTCAGCGGCAGAAAAACCCGCCACATCCTGCAACAGGTTCATTACAGCCACTTCCATGCACAGACCACCCATTCAACTGCGCAGGGATTGACCTCTACGAACTACTACCATTGACAACGGCAGGTAACCAATGGGCTATCGCGGCTTTGGTTCATCTTACATAGTACGCTAAAACTGCTGCTCTCCCCACAGCTGCAGCACAAGACGCTGCAACTTTCATACACAATTGCTTTGTGCTTCGTCATGGTCCTCTTCATAAACTCCTCAGTGACAGAGGGCGTGTTTTCCTTTCCGATGTAATACAAGGACGTCTTCAACAGTGCCACATTGTATACCGGAAGAGTACAGCCTACCCCCCACAGACGAATTGTTTGACTGAGCGGTTTAATCGTACTCTGGGGGACATGCTCACGACGCATGTCGCTTCTGATGAAACAAACTGGAACTTTGTTCTTACATTTCTGACATACACGCATAACACCGCTATGCAAGTCACTACCGGGTTTTCCCAATTTTTTCTCCTATACGGCCGCCAACCATCGCACACCATCGACACTTTGTTGCCATACTCGCCAGATTCCTCCAATTTTACGCCTGTCTCGGAAGCCGCTCGTTACGCAGAAGAGTGCCGCGAGCTAGCCAAGTAGCTTACTACAGCAGACCAACAGTGCCAGAATGAGACTCGTGATGACGACCATCGTTGCGCACAAACGTTCTTTCTTGGAGCACTTGTATGGCTGCATGTACCACTCTGCGCCCCTGGTGTATCACCCGGGCTACTCTCTAGTTATCATTGACCTTATCACGTGGTAAAGCGTACCTCACCCGTGAACTACGCCATTGAACCCCTCACGCCACCGAGCGACCATCGCCAGCGTTGACGTGATATTCTTTCCGTAAACCGTCTCAAGCCCTACTTCGACCCGCTTGTCGCCACGTTTGTTTGTTTGTTTGTCCCCTTTATCCTGGCGCAACCCACAATGGGGGATCGGCCATGAAATGAACGGTGCCTTGCTATTTAAAAGAAAATGCTCATAATTTCAAAATGTTGAGTTTCAAATGAGTATGTTTGATTTTGATAATATTTAACGATGAAGTTAGCACTCCATTCTTCTCGTCTCCCAAATAAAATCAAAACCAGCTTCGCAAACGCTCCTGTGGCTAAAACCCAGCATGGTAGCCCCAAAGGAAAAAAGAACCAGAAGGAATAAGTTTAATCTCAACCTTCGAAATGGTTTGCCTAGAAGTCTTTTCCTCTGGTTGGTGAATATTCTGCACGTTAGAAAGAAATGATTAAGAGATTCATACTCAGTGCAAAGGAGGCATAAGGGGGACTTGAATGTAAACATTCGACAGAAGTCTGTCTGGTTGGGTATAAAACTGGGAGATGATTTAGACTATAACCAAAAGTTCTGAAGAAATCCGACGTTTCGAAACCGACTTGGTTCCTTCCTCAGGACTGACTGTGGAGGCTACGTAGCAGGGGCGTCTTCAAAGCACTCGCGGGGTAGATAATGATCCCCCCCTCTCTCTCTCTAGTTTCGCCGTGGAGCACAGTTCGTGTGTATACACCGGGGGTGACTGTAGCAGACCAGACCTGTGTAGGTAAAAATTCAGTGGGAGGACTCAGCATCATATTCTGGTAACTGCTCTCTCGGTCCTTCTGGAGGAACACCATCAATTCTTTCAACAATAATTTAGGCGAGGCAACTCGAAACTGACAGCGCAGACTTAGCGAAGGTGTCCGATAAGGCAAATTATGCAAAACGCGCCGCAGTTACAAACGCCAACGTCGGTAAAATAGACATTATCGGACAATCACATGATAAAAGTGCGAGTGCATCCGCTTGTTCACTTAAAGGTATACTTTTGTACCCTAGTACCCACACCAAGCGAATAATACGTATGTCTTGGAATGAAGTAATAAAATACTTCTAAAGAAATTGAAAATGTTGATGCAGTTAAACAGGAACAGACGGATAGGCTGACTGTCAGAATAGAAGCTTCTGATAATGATAGGGGTAATTTCTGTAGAGCTAATATAATGGCAAGTATTTCTGCATGATAAATAGGAGTAAAGTCAGGTAAGCGAAATGAAAAAGACCAATCTAAATGATAATGATGCAATTCCCATTCTTGCTTTTTCTTCACAAACTGAACCGTCAGTTTCTATCACTGCAGCCATTTCTAATCTAAATAAATCGTCCTCCTAATGCAGTTTAGGTAACTACTGGGTAAACGCTTGCAATTCTCGGAAAATATGTCATCGAATTCTATTCGACTTCTTTGTACATATCTGCTTATGATTAGTACTTCGCGGAGCTGCACTTGTAATGTTTTCAATTTTGTCTGTGCGAAAATGACTTGGGAACACCGTAATCTTGGCCACAAATGGCCGAAAAATTGTGCTGGATGACTAAAAAAATATATTGCAATCTCCTCAGTGGCAATATTTAGATCTTGATAAATGTAGCACGGTTATGATAATAAACCAAATACGAAGAGAAGGTAGGCGTGCTTCTTTGTATAAAATTGTTTTTGATACAAATTAACAGACTCTACCAGCGGGATAACGACTTGCCAATAATGCAAAGCGATATGTACCGGAACACTCAGAGGAAAAACTAGCAACGCACTTTTTTCACATTCTGTGATAGGTTTTTTTTTTCTAGCCACCTTTCTAGAAAGTTCACATACATCTGCAGACTTCGATTAAGTCAATGTATACCTGCAGCTGTAGCAAAAAACGCGATATCATCGGCATATACATTCACTTGCACGTCCCTCTGTACAGGAATACTGCATAGTAAAATAATAAATAATAGTTGTGATAACACTGCTCCTTGCGGGAGACCTCTGGTCTGTTTGTGCCTTAAAGACGACAATCCAGGTTGAGAACAGTAAAATTACCAGTCGTTTAAGAAGGAATCTACCCATGCTACAAAGTGTTGTGGTATATCTGCGTTTTTAAGTGAATATGTTAGTTTTGAATGTTCCACGATGCCATAAGCTATTATGATGTCGAGGGTTACTAAAGGGGCATATTGTTTCTTATGACGGTCAAGTTGTATTCTACTTTCCAAATCGACATGGGCACACTAAATTGAGCAAGCACGCCTGAGGACAATTTGGCATGGGCTAAAGACCATGTTTTCATTCAACCAGTTATCAATTCTAATATGTAAGATCCTTTCAATTAGTTTTACCAGATTAAATGTAAGTGCTGTAGGCCTAATAATATTTATTGTAAACCTAGCAGCTTGTTTTTTTCAAGAATGCAATTATGTTAGCAATTCTCCAATCAGGTGAAATTTATAAGGTTCTGATAGAGTGGATAACCAATGTCAGGAGGTCCTGAGGTAAAACCTTCTGGATAATTTTTATTGTTCAACTAGTTATGCCATCAGGACATGGCGCAGTATTGGGCAAGTTTTTTACTACTTGTTCCAACTCCGAAGCAGTGATATCTTCAAAATCGTCACTTTTCTCAGGATAACGTGAGGGTTGTGAGAAGGCAGACATAAAGCGACTTTCAAGTCCTTTTGCAATACCTTCGAGAAAACTATACAGTTCACTTGGAGTAGAAACCACAGATTCAATGTTGTTGATTGAAGGTATAAGCTTTTTGGTTCTGAGGAAATTAAAGAGGGATTTCTTGTTGCTAGGTTTTGACAGAAACACAGAACGCTCTCATGGCTGTCTTTCGCAGCGGCAACTGTTCTCGTAAAAATGACAGCCTCATATTTGTAATCTCTCCAATTTCTAGGGCATTGGTTGCAAAGTAGTTTATGCCACGCAGCTCTTCTTAGCCTGTTATCACGTGCACAAGCTGAATTCCAAGGATTAGAAGGACCTTTGTTGGATCCCTTTACATTTACGTTGAATTTTGGTGTATTGAACAATTCTTTTATCACATTACTTAAATTCATGGCAGTTTGCTCTTCACATTAAACTATTCGATTTTACCAGGCGGCCCGTAGTGATTTTTCGTATGTACTAAAATTTACGTGAGTTATTGAGTGGCTGGTTACAGAGGTCACCAGACATACAATCTCAAAATATATGGGCAAGTGGTCACTACTTGTACCCAAATTCAGGGTAGACTATGTAGAGATAGTGAGGTCATCACTGTAGAAAGTAAGGTCATTCGTGGAACGAGACAGTCTACTAACAAAAGTGGGTTTTCTTGTGTCAATGCATGTTAGGGTATACTGTGAAACCAGATCCCCCAAATGCTTGCCACTCATATCGGTTCTAAAACCCGACAATGTATGGTGATAAATGAAGTCCCCCGCCAATATTATTTGTTTCCTACAGGACGAAATTACAAAATTAAGCGCGAAAGTTTCTTGAACACCAGCTGGAAAAAAAGCATTCGCGAACAAAAAGGGGGCATTCTGGAAGAGAGATATCTGGAAGAGAGAAAATTTCACTGTCTAAATTCATTACTTGACCTGTAATTTTAACTCGACGAGCAATTTCTGAAGTATTAAATACGGCTAAGCCGCCACCCCTAGAGAGCCAATTTAACCTTAAGATGCGGTAATTTTTCATATAAAATCTTTTTTTTCTTGTGAAAGTCAAGTTTCTTGCAAAATAATTACATCAGAAACACATTTATTACAAAGGTAGTATAAATCAGTTGTTGCCAAAAAACTGACCAGCAGTTTCGCTGTAAAATTTTGAATCCACCTATTTTGACGATATGCTATCAACATGCACTGCCTTTTCCAACACACTATCTTTCAAAAAGTAATTTTTTGAAGCACTTTCCTGCTGATATTTTTTTTTACTCTTGACCTTGGGATTCATTGGAGAACCCTGAGTTAAAGGCGACGCTCGCCGTTTCAGGTTTCTAGATTTCGAGTCCATTTGCGATTCATGAGAACTTGAATCAGAACTCCAATCCAGGTCTTGCTTAACTGGAATAATTAGCTTACGCTTCATGTTAGATGAACCTGGTTTTGGAACACACGTCTTCATCGACAGGTATTATTTCCTTGCGAGTAGTTACCGTTGAACCTGATTTTATCGAACGCGCATTAGGCTCCTTAGGTGGTGAGGATGGCAAAGAAGCCATACCCGGTTGTATAACGCTATGCAGCGTTTGTGTCATCTGCGTGTTCACAATTTGTGCCAATGATTTGGTTGAGGTTAGAAAAACATTTTCCATGGCCTTTGCCATTGACCTTTCAATAGTTGATGTTATTACTTGTGGGAGAGAGGAATCTATCGCCTGATTGAGACAACTCGTAGCACTGGCATATCCTCGAGACCACTCTACAATGATGACTCGAGCTTCGAGTCTAGAACGTCGTTTTTGCTCAGCAATTTCCAATATTTACATTTCCTAAGCCCTTGCAGGACAGTTAATGTCATCAGCTGCGTAATAATCGTTGCACAAACAACGCCTTTCATGTGTTGTACATTCTTTAGCGTTAGGTTGCCCTGCACACATCTGACAACAGACTACCGTTCTGCGCGCTTTATGCTGTGACCGTAACGACAGCATTTGGCGCATTGCAGTGGATGAAGGATTATCGATTCATTCCGGCATATTACTGTCTACGCCTTGATTTTTGTTGGTCGAGTTGTACCGGCAAACGTAACTATCACCGACTCATTCGGGATCTTCCTTTTGTCGACGATACGCGAGCACCGGAACACTGATACGACTCCGGCTACGGAAAACATTTCTAAAATCTCTGGGGGAGTTGAGCTCAAGTCCACCCCACGGACTTAACCTTTGACACATGCCAAATGTGGAGGTATGAAACAGCTCACTGGTAGAGTTGCAAAAGTTGTGCATTTGAAGTGATCTGCTGCACAGGCCTGGTCAGCGATTTACAAAGAATACCTCCACGACCGAACTGTCGCACCTCAGTGATCAACTGGTAGTGTTCAGTCACCTACCGGAGCTCTTCCTGGATGTTTTTGGGAATTTTTCATCCGAATGGAATCTCCGTTAGGGGGAACCAGGGCCACCGAAACACTGCGCACACCGCTGCACAAGAAAAATTCGATCGGTAACTCATTGGCAGCTGGGAGGCCGACCAGACAGCATTTGCCTGGCCGAGAGAGGAAAGAGACATCACTCCGCGATGCCTAATTCAGCACCGCCAGATCAGACCACACTCCCCGGGAGGATGCACCAAGACACCGCTAACAAAAAGGAAGTGGTGACAGTGTCCGAACGAAGGTGCTGGCAGGCTACTGAAGTCCAGCTAAGGTATGGCTGGTACTGCTGGCGACCGGGAGATTACAACCGCTTGCGTTCGCTGCCACTATGCGTCTCCCACGTATTAGATTGCTGGGATGGCTTCATCTTTTTTAGCCGGAAATAATTATAGTGAACAAGAAAGACGTTGATACCATCAACTCAACTACTATCACCACAAGAAAAAAGGCAAGAGATCGGCAATCGAGCATCGTCATCTGGGGCTGTGTTCGAATACTCACCGTAAACGGCTAAATAGACGGCTAAATGAACGGCGGCCATCTTAAGCACTATTCTCTTCTCACGTAGCCGGCAAAATAGACCGCTCAGAGAAGTACGCATCGTAGAAAATACGATGCAGGCTACTTTGCTGTCTAAACAAGATGGCAGCTCAGCGAATCAATCAGATCGATTGAATCTCGCCGGAATGGCCATCTGCACACAAGCTGACGCTTTCCCAGACAGTCAATGTGAGTAACGTTTATTTTATTTTTATTTCAACACGAAATAGGCGAGAAAATAGAACTGTTGCGTTTGTTTATTATAGTTTTTTTCTCGACGTGAGGTGGCGCATCGTCGCGTAAAAGCCGTCCAGAAGAGTTCCGATTCTCGAACAGCATGGGCTCGGTGCTGTCTTCTAAGCAGTCTGCGTAGACTGTCTACGTGATGTCCAAGAATTGGATCACAGCCTGGGTCTGCCTGCGTTCTTTTCAAGTTACCACCCGCTTGCTCAGCTCCTTTAATAAACCTCCTTTACACTTTTAATAACATACCTTATGCTTTCGCCTGCATGATTGTCTGTTTTTCTCACTAATATTGTGTCTAGCAAGAAAAACAACCCCTTAAATTTAAAGAGTGCTTAATTCTACAGTACATGTAGGGAAAATGTTTAAGGCCGTGTGCTTAGATTTAGGTGCACGTTAAGGAACCCCCATCCCCGTTGCTGAAGTCCTCTACTAAAGCTTCTCATGTCAGGCAATCAGGTGGTGGTTTCGGGACGTTAAACCCCGATGAATAATATTATTGCTTTTACAGTATCTTTGACGGCAAAATGCTCACTGAATACGAATTACCTCAATATGTAATGCAATATCTCAGATGGCTTACTATTATTGCATAGTGCAGTGCCTTCATAGGGTTGATGCTGAAGTGCATTCGTTGTATGACCAATGCCCTCATTTTCTAAGAAATATTTTCACAAACAGGAGTATGGCTTTCGCGAAATTTCAAATCTGTGTCCAACACAACTCCTAAAAAACGGCAGGCCTGCGCACTAGGCGCAGCACAGCCACTGCGAAAGCCAGAAGAGCGGCCTTTCAGAGCCTTTACTAAACACTCATTCGGTAACTGCTGCAAGCACACTTGCTGGATGTCCACTACAGCAATGACAATAAAACATTTAGTGTAGTAGACTGGCGCTCGATGTGTTATTTTTTGTCATTCTTCTGAGAAGCGTGGTGTCCTCTAAACTATTGCGAGGAATTTTGTGCCAATTGTTCATGCAGTGGCTGAAGACAATAAATATATCTGAAGTGAGTATGAACCACAGTTAACAGGTGATTATTAACAAGCTTTTGTAGTGAGTTAGAGCATTGCACGACCCACTCGTTACGCTATTCGCACTCTGCGACTACTGGTTGTTCTTTCGCTTTTTTAAAACGCTTTACAAGAATGACGTCCGCGGCGAACTTGCGCGCAGTGTAAAGAGCTGAGATAAAAAATCTTCAGAACTATATTTGCAAATACCAATAAAATATTATGTTTTAGTTCACTGATATCACCAAAATCAATTAATATGTACACTTGGGCTAAAGTCGTATTAACACAATTGCTTTCTCGGCATCAAGCATGCATAAGGCAAGTTTGCCAAGAAGTCTGAATCTCCGGCGTGGCTCAGTGGTGGAATACTGGCTGACACCAAGCGCAGCCGTGTTCGAGCAAACTTCGCGCGATGTGCCTACGGACACCGGCGGCGGCGGCGGCGGTGGACAGCTATGGCGCTGCGCAATACCCAAGTTGTGATCTCATAACAGCTTTCACTGTAAAATCACGCATGATCACTAAAAGAAATGACTACTGAATCCACAAAAACTTGGGAGACTAATAGTATTTTTGTTTAGTGAATGAAACATCGTTGCGCATTATCAACCAATAGACCAATAAGTAATCAATGTTGCAGCACTCAACAAATGAATCAAGATCAGCCTGAACCCTGAAGATGAAAGTAGCACAATTAGTGAAACATTGAATGGCAGTATTGGGGGAAAGAGAAATTATGTATTGTTTGCCTAAATATTTAGATAGCCTTATTTTTTCAATTGGTTGTTCAAAAACTTTATCGAGAAATGGAAGAACGGAGAACCTGTTTCTTCCGATGCTGGGTGATTCACATTTATGAAATTTAGGCAGTATCTAATTTATTTAAGAAAACATCATTTTTTTTACAGTGGCTTAAAAGCTGGCTTAGTATATGGCCAACAAAACATCTTACCATTTTAGAGTGTATTGGGTGGACTTTTTTCTAACCCAGATCCGGTAGCTTTTTATCTTGAATTCACAGAACAAACCTAGGAAGCAAACGTAGGAAAAAGCTGTGATGAGGCGGTATGTTGGAAAGGTGTTTCAACTACACTAACACGACATCGAGGGGGGGAAGGAGCTAAACACGCAGTCGCTAAGCTTCACATTAGACACAGAAATCCGCAGTCTGCTTTCAGTTAACGCGCCCGCTGTGATTCTTTATTGTTCGACAACTCTCTAGAGGAATCTCCCACCAGCACGCAATCGCATGCGGCAGATGCTGCCTCCGTCGATGTTGGTCCTCGCGGGCAAGGGTGCGTTCCCATTTCTTGTGAGCAGGTTGTTCAGCGTAGTTCAGGGTTCATCGCAGCGCCGGTAGCGCCGAGGTGGTGACGCCCTCTCTTGCGCCAAGCATATGGATCAAAGTGACAGCAGCAGCAACAGCAGTAGCAGCAGCAGCAGTAGTAGACGAAGGTGCACGCTGACACGCCAAAACCAAAAGGGGCTTCACCCATAAAAAAAACATCCATTGACGGCTTTGAAAATCAGAGGCACATATTCTGACGAGAGGAGGACAGTAAAAATGGTAAAAAAAAGTGTATAATAATAGCGCCAGCTACATCACTGGCTGAAGTTAGAGTGACGTCGTCCTGATTTATGACAAAGAACATGACGGTATCCTGACAAAGAACATGACGGTGACAAAGAACATGACGGGTCATGATTTATTTATTTATTTATTTATTTATTTATTTATTTATTTATTTATTTATTTATTTATTTATTTATTTATATGTAGGTTTGAACGTCCCCCAACCACCATATGATTATGAGAAATGCCGTAGTTGTGGGCTCCGTGCACTCAAATCTGAGCACACGGGCCTACAGGACGTCGTCATAAATACAGGTCACTTTGCTGCGCGACTAGGTAGATTTTAAAAACTATTTGAACAGCTGAACCTTTCTGAACCTTTTTTTCTGTAAATATTTTTAAAGTTTATTGTTCCTATTGATAATAGCTTTGTTGTACCTCTTTTAAATACGTAGAGATTGTGCTGAAGTAAGTTTTATAGCGCAATTTTATTTTAAGGGCTGATCAAATGGCTGACGTTTCATCTTTATATGTAAGCTGTCTCTCTTGCAAAAACATGGCATCAGTAACATTCAAGGAAACCGTGGGGCAAAGTAGCAATGATTGCGATGCGGCTGAAAGCTCATATGCAGAAAAATTGGCGTCGTACAACCCGGTCAAGGCCTCTTCAGAACCGTTTGCGGCACCTACACTGGACCAATCTACATGTTCCTCAAAGTGGCTTATGTGCCACTATAATACCCTGCTCTGACAGAATAAGTGCGAGTGCATCACTAGTGCCCTGACCGTATGAAATGGTAACGTCACCATGCCTTGGAAGCGACAGCTTAGAGCTTTCTACAAGAAGTTGGCTCGGATAGGCTTGGCTCCATGAAAGTCTCTCAATGAAGGCTTTTCATTAGCCGTTGTTTCTACGGCCACATATGATCTTCCGTTCCTCACCCATCCATTCATATTCCAAAAACAAACCATCCGTGCACGTCTGAGTAGTAATCATACCACCACAAATTTATGGTGAAAAGTGAGTTTGGAACTAACGTCGAGGTAGCGACCAGTATCGGTTGGCTTCCTATAAACCGAGACCCATCTTTGTCGCGAAGGCATCAAGGAGCAGCGAACAGTTGTTTTTTCCCGTTCCACAGTGAACTTAATGACCGGCTTAATAGAGTCGAGTTATACTTTAAAGGTGTCTACAGCCAAAGTCTTTAGAATGATGAAGTAGTCCTCGCCGTGCCATAAAAATATCTTCGGAGTGATGCTGGCCGACTGCAGTGGTCTTCGTTCAAGCGCTACCACCGCGAGGTTTGCTCTCAATATAGACACAGATCCCAACAGCGAAGTACCAGTTACCTGTTTGTAGTAACCTCTGTTGAGGGAGAAGTGAGTATACTGCTAATACAAATGTTAAGCAGCTGGCGCAGCTCTTCAACGCTCAGGCTTCTTCTTGTTTTGACGTTCTCGTGACACTGCAGTGCTTCACGTGCTGTAGCCACTGCTAGTTAGACGGATAGTCGGGTACGCTTTCAAAAAGGTTTTCACACAGAAGGAGACAAGATGAATTCACCTTCGCAAACAGATATTAAGGAAGGATCTCAGCAGAATGACTGCAGTTCTCCACGTCAATGGGCGAATTTTCCGGTAGAGGGGCCAGAAACTTGTGCGAAAAATTAATAGGTCCTTGAGCTTCTGCTTCAATATTTAACACAATAACAATATCCTGTCCCGAGTGCATACTTCTAACACTTAGTGCATGAATTATTTTCGAATTTGCCGTTCACCCACTCTGTTGGCTTAAGGGAATACGCAGAGTAACGTGTGTGCCTTTTGTAGTGGGTAACCGGCTTTAATCCTTGAAGTCATCATGATAATAAGCTGTTCTGATGCCCGATAGTAACGTACGCTTGTGCCACGCAATATTGCTGCAATATTTCACGTTGTATTGAAAAGCTTGTAAAGAGGCCCCATGCATTTTTAAAGCATGAAAGTTACTTTCACTACATTTCCGAACGGGTGAAGTTAATTTCACTGTATTCACAAGCAGATTCACAAGCACTGCATTCACAAGCAACAGCGCTGGCAGGCTCGTTCTGCGACATACTGCCAGACAGCGAGCGCTAACGGTGGCCTGAACGAAGCCCCAGGGAGTCAAGCGAGGACCGAGGACCAAAAGTCTACCTCCACCACATATGACGTCTGGGTTTAAACATCGTTTATACAGCCCAATGGCTCAGCAGTGAGACAGTCTGAGACAGAGCGCGCGCACACACAATGATAATGGCGGTGACACCCAGTGAAGTTAAGGACAGAGACCCAGACAGATGATGATGATTCTGATAATGCATGTATGAGAATAAGCGCATAACGAATGCCTACCATATTTGTATCTACACTCGCTCATAAAAATACCTATCAATGCTTGAAAAAGCTTTGACATCAAGCTGTCTTCATTTCTATGAACAAAGAAAGTAGAAGTACGTGCATAGTGCATACTTATATTTGAATGAGTGTAATCAATAGTTTTCATTAGCCGAACCAACAATATATATGGCAATGGCGCCAAAATGTTGTGTTCCCATCTCACACTTTTGTGCTGCCACCTTTTTTTGTAGTTAAATTTAGCTGCAAAGACCATGAGCCCCTATCTGTGAGGAACGTCAGTAATTAGAGAGTTTCGGCCGTTTCCTCAGGCTGAAAGTCTTTCCGCAACTTAGTCATCTCCAAAGCACTATATTCGTTTGGCAAATGAAAACATTCCTATCTCATTCCGGCACACAGTTCGGCGTCTCCGCACTCCGAACACCAGTCGCTCGCACCGTCCTCATGGCGCTGAGAGATTCACTTTCACCTCATTTGCCCTCACATTACAATGTCCGTCCCTCGTCACTATACTGTTCTGATCTGAACTTATCCTGATCTCGCCCACTCCTGAACACTTTTAGCTAAGCATGAAGACGCTTTCATCGATATGATATATGCATAGTTATGTTACGTTTGCGTCGCAAGAACACTCAGCGTGTTCCCATCGTTCACCTGAAACACTGCTTACCCAATGGCTCCGAGTTTTAATACGAACAACTCATCCCGTTGGCCTCATTTGAGAAAACGTACCAATCAGAGCATAGAGAAAATCATGAATAATGAGCGCTTGTGCTTCGAGTGCTTCGATGTTGGCGTGGCACTGCTTTTTTTTAATTCATGTTTATGTTAATGTGTTCTATCCTAATAATAAGCATTGTGTTTTGGTTCAACCACTGCCGATTGAAGCTGACAGTGAATACGAACTGAATGCATGCCTGTTCGTATTTAACTAACGTGACCGTGCAAGAACATCGTTCCACAATATCTATTCATGATAATGTTGTAGTGTAACACTATTCAGAAGGAGTTTTTCAGAGTCTCAGCAAAATACTTGCTTAAAAGATGGGCCGATAATAATGTTGAAGCAGCTGTTATCTTTATTTCGCATTTTCTGCCTTGGAACAATGAAAACGCCGGTCACTACAATGAATCGCTCCAGACAACACCATTTACGTAGGTCAATTTCATATTCAGCGACAACGCACAATCAGTTTAGCCTGCCGAGTTCATAAAAAATTGTTTTAGTGCAAGTTTTGCTCCCCGCCTGTTGATTTTGTATTACGTAACAGTTTCCCTTGTCCTCTTGCTTCATCCGATGCAGCTTTTGCGTTTAGGATGCTAAAACTCATTCCTGTTTGTTATTTAATCTTCATAGCAATATTGTTTCTTCCCTCGTTCACGTACGGCAACTGCGGACTGCGAGAGCTCCTTCAAGTAAGTAAATATTGCAGTTACTTGAGGTGCTATGACCCACTTTCTTATTTTATAGGCATGACAAACTACTACAAATATACTTGTGCCTGTGCTATAGGCTAGTTTTTTCAACAGATACTTGTTCATGTTTGACAATGTTGCGTTTTCTTACTCATTACAGCGTGTACATCACAACATTCGAGGCTTACCTCATATATAAGTCGCGCATGCTGTATACTTGCGTGTCAACAAACAGTAGATGGAAAACAAAGATCAACAAAGAACACATCATTAAAAAATTGGCAGACCCATCGTACAGCGGGAATCGATGATACGCGAAGCACGAATGAGAAAGGTTGATATCAGCACAACGTTACAAGGTGGATATAAATGATGCGGTACATAATTTCCGTGTCATGATCATCATGTTTGGATGTGTCGTTTACCTTTGTAGTCCATTCACGTCACGTGATACCAAATTTAGTGTATGTGGAGCCGTTTTGATAATGGTATCGATACGAAAATTGGTACGCATAACACGATTGTATGACGAGCATAGGTGACTAGTCATTAGATGAAAATTGAGACATATGTGCCATGAAAGTAATGATTTACATTTCACGATCTTGCTGCTCTTGCAGTGGTTTCACTCATATCACATATTGTCACGTGCTTGTGAAAAAGAAAGACAATGACAGTTGTGCATGGGCCATGAAGTACAATGAAATGAATGAAAAAGAAGAACTCTTTGACGCGTTCAATCGAAAATTCACTAAAAAATTCGCGTTCACTGAAAAATTCAACGTTTACTGTAAACTCTAACACAGCGGGATCTTTTAGCCCGTGGTGGAATCAAGAATGTGTCAGGAGGTATAGAAAGCGAAAAGCAGCTTGGAAAAAAGCTGTTAAGTAACCAATGCCCCAAAAATTGGAGTGATTATCAATTCATGGCCGCCGATTTTAAGCGTCTAGTGCACAAAGCAAAAGAAGATTATGATATGAATAAATTTAATTATCTGTCTAAGTCGAAAAGTAAGAAAATGCTTTTTAGGTTTTTACGTGCGAGAAAAATGATTCCACAGACAGAAAGTAGTCATTCCACCATTATGTCTCCTCGCGAACTTTCTGAATTCTTAGAAAATATTGCTAAAGGCTTGAAAAACAGGTTTACGACAATTATGCCAAAGTCCATGGTGAAATTAAGGGTGGATTGTGGTTTCCAGGAAGTATCTTTAGCAGAATTGGCGGATGTGATGAAGAGCTTACCATTCGCTGCTCCTGGACCTGATGGGGTGACCTCTACAATGATTAAAGTGTTACACGAAATATCGCCACTTGAATTCCGTAATATAGTTAATTATTCACTGAGAAATTCTTGGATTCCGGCCGATTAGAAGCTTTCCAAAATAATTCCGATACTTAAGAAACAGGGAATGGAGTTTACTCTGGATAGCATAAGGCCTACTTCATTGACATCTAACCTGGTCAAGCTTGTAGAGAGAGTTTTAAATGCCCGTATAATAAACTACATCAATGAACATACAATACTAAACCCCAGACAAATTGGCTTTAGATCGGGATACTCCATTTGGTGTGCACATGTGGATTTGGAAAGTCGCATACAGCTGGCTCGGCATCGTCGCGAATACTGTGCACTAGTCACTCTAGACTTAGCTAAAGCGTACGACAAAGTGGAATATCCTATCCTAATCCAGCAGATGCAAGACCATCGCTTTCCAAAATATATAACAGCATGGATTACAGAGTTTGTGAAAAACAGAGAATTTTATTGCTTCTTGGATGGATGCTCTTCTAAAAAATATAAGCAGACACGAGGTGTACCTCAGGGCTCAGTATTATCACCGGTGCTATTCAACATATTACTAAGTTCCATTCCAACTCATCAGGATATCCAAATTCACGTATATGCAGACGATATTGCTTTCTTCGCAACAAACAGTGATCTGCACTCATTGTATCAGGCATTACAGAATTATATGAACATGCTAGAAGGATGGCTTGACAATATCCATATGTCATTGAACGTCAAAAAAAGCGCGCTTCTGCCATTCTCTTTTAAGGATCGTGTCAACATTTCCCTGATGTATCGTACCGAGCTCATTCCCCAGGTCGATTTCCTGAAATACCTAGGCATCGTATATAACAGGACGCTAAATTGGAAAAGCCATATAGACGAGGTTGGCTGTAAAGCGTCACGTGCCTTGGGGTGATTACGCAAATTGGGAAACAGAAAAAGAGGATTGCGTAGGAGTTCATTGATAATAATTTACAAGATGTATTTAAGGCCTATTATGGAATTCGGGTGTGTATTATTTTCAGGCAGCGTGGCTTACAAGATGAGACAATTAATATTATTAGAAAGAGAAGCTTTGCGCTTATGTCTTGGACTCCCTAAATTTGTGGCAAATATTGTTTTGTATGTGGAAGCGCGCCTTCCACCTTTGTTAACTCGGTTTATAATACTTACAGTTCAAACTTTCTTTAAAATATACAATTCGCCTCTGCGACAAGCTTCATACGTTTTTATCCAAGAACCAACCGTATTCTTTGGAACACAATGGTCTAGACTACACTCCCCTCAGATTAGGTTCGTCCAATCATTGCTAGAGCCTCTCAATGTAAATATTTATCAGATTTGCATAACGAAGACACCTAATTGAAAACTTGAAATTAAATTTGATGATATTTTCTCCTCTAATGCAAAACAACTGCCCCTTCATTATTTAAATATTCGGTTAAAAGATTACTTGACTCATCTGTCCATACACAACATTATTGTGACGGATGCATCCGTATTGAACGGAAAGGCTGGAATGGGCGTCTTCTGTACTTCTCTCGACTGGTCTTTTTCAGTTCGATTACCAGATTACACGCCTATATTCATCGCTGAATCATTTGCTATAATTCTAGCGCTTAGTAAACTTCCTGCAAGCGAATCAGAAGCGGTCATACTTACCGATTCTCTCTCAGTATGCACTGCACTATCTACAGCAAGAAATTTGACATTATTGAGTATGATTAGCAGTTTATTACCAGAAAACCTTATTACCAGCGGGATTTACCCAAATGAGATGGCAGACTCGTTAACCAAAGCATCTTTAAGCGGACCAATCTTACCTATTTTACCTGATTTTGCCTACATAACAGCACTCAGATATAGAAAGGCTTGTTTGCACAAAGAAATAGAAAAATTATCATTGGATAAAGTCAGAGACTTCGTACATCTAAGATATTGCTGGAACAAACAGTGGTGTGTATCTCGGCAGTTAGAAACTACAATCACCAGATTACGATGCAGAATTCCGCATCTGAATTACTACCTACATGAAGCTGGACTAACAGCATCTCCGTTGTGTCTCTTTTGCAAGGAATCGGAATCAATAGATTATTTCTTTTTATCCTGTAAACGTTATGCTTATCAAGAGAAAAGATACCTGGTCGAGCCAATTGAGAAGCAAGGTTTAAAAATAAACGTGGAACTAATTTTATCCTTCGGAGGGTTACATTAGGTTATAGCCACAGGGAGGTTTTCTCTGCTGTGTGCGAGTACATAAGGGCAACAAAGAGATTACCCTGTTAGCCTATTGTTATTATTTACGGCTACGAGACTACCTGAATGCCTGACTGAACACACTTGATGATCCTGCCGCCCGGTTCTTGGCCGATCCCCCTTTGTGGGCGAGTGCCAGCAAATCCGAAGGTTCATCATCATCATCACCATATTAAAAGAACCTACCTGCTTCTGGTGTCTCAGTTTCTACGGCAAGACCTCTGTTTTGACGTCGTGACACTGGTGGAGGTGCTGGAGCCTACAACCTGATGCAGGACAGTCTTGCTCGGACCCGTTCACCTAGTCCAGAGACTCAGCCCCTCGTCACAACTCTAGTTCACCGACTTAGTCGCCGCCTTCTAGGCCTAAGTCCAGAGTCCGCACCTGTTCCGCTTCTTTCCATCACGGCAGCTCCTACGATATCCACGGTTATCCCGCCATCGCAGACCACTCTTCCCTCGCAGGTAACTCTTGAACATCCTCGCGTTCCTGAAGTTTTCCGTGGGAAAGAGTACGAGGATGTCAAGGACTGGCTCCAACAGTTCGAACGGGTCGCTGTATCCAACCACTGGAGCAAACCGCACAAACTTGGCCGTGCAAATTTCGCACTGGAAAATAGCGCTCGCACGTGGTATGAGAACCGCGAGGCTACATTTCAATCTTGCGAAAACTTCTGTCAAAGCTCCTCGCCACATTTTCGAACGTGGACCGACGGGATCGCGCGCAGCAAGTCCTTGAGGCACGCGTGCAAAAACCCAATGAAACAGCCGCCATGTACGCATAGGGTATGATCCGTCTGTTTCGACGACCTGACCCTGACATACCCGAGGTGAAGAAGGTGCGTCACCTAATGCAGAGTGCTAAGGAAACACTGTTTGCGGGCTTCGTACGAAATCCACCTACAACAGTAGATGAATTCATAAGAGAGGCGACAGTCATCGAGCGCTTACTGGAACAACGACGCCGACACTTTGACCGCCTGCAGAACCACACGGCAGTAAGTGCTGAAGCTCAGAACACTGCCGTATGCGAAAGTTCCCTTCGACAAATGATTAGGGAAATACTGCGTGAGGAACTTCGGGCCCTGTGCGTTCCCCCTGCCCAACCACCAGTCGCATCTGTTGCCGAAATCGTCCGCCAGGAGTTGAGGCAAGCCATTACACCAACCGCGCCAAGTCCTGAGCCACATCCAGCGAGCTACGCTGATGTGGTCCGTCGCCCTCCACCGAAACTTGTGGCGACGCCCTTCCAGCCACGACCCGCTTCCGTACCTTGGTGGCTACGGGATTCTACGAGACGACCACCAGTTCGCCGAACTGACTTGTGACGTATGGCCGACCGTCGACCTATTTGCTACCACTGCGGAAAACCCGGTCACATTGCCCGCTATCGCCGTCACGGCGATTCTGGGTTCGGGAACTTTTCTCGTCCCGCTTCTTTCCGCTCCGCAGACTGTCGTGCCAGTGATGCCGATCAACTACCGCCTGCCCAAGCAACCCACCGCGTCACTGGCGATCTCCATCACCTGCGCGTCACCGTGGCTTCCCTCAGAGCTACGCGGACGTCACCAGAGGCCGTTCACCTAGCCCGCGCCGGGGAAACTAACTGATGCGACCTCGGGGGGCAAGGTTGCCAATCGTCGAGACACTGAAAAGTTCCCCCAATCATCTCAAGAAGGTATGACGACAACGACGATGAATACTACGAGGAATAATAACGCTGATGAAGTTGTACGTGCCGATCTGAGCGTTCTCATTGACGGACATCACGTTACAGCACTGGTCGACACTGGCACCGACTTCTCAAACATGCGACAAGAGCTCGCTGACCACCTTAGAAAGGTCAAGACACCGTGGACAGGGTTGCACATAAGAAGTGCTGGTGGTCAGCTGATGACACCCACGGGTAAATGCACCACTAGACTTCGCGTCGGGGATTCTAGCTTCGTGTCCACTTTCGTCCTCTTGCCAGACTGCTGTAAAGAGTTAATTTTGGGCATGGATTTTCTTCAAGATCATGGCGTTGTTATCAACATCCCTCAACGTATGGTGACGTTTTCCGCACATACTTATGCCGACAACAGCAGTGAAGAACCACGCGGCCGTTTGCGAATAGCCGACGATGTGACACTCCCACCGAGATCATGCTGCTTTGTGTCGGTGTCCAGTGGGTGTCTGTGCTATAAAGATGTGATAGCGGAGCACATAGTTGCTCTTTTGTTCACGCAAAGCATTTCCATCGTGAGGGGCGTCCTGGCGCTTACTAGTGGACAGGCAGAAGTGCTCCTCACAAACTTCAGCAACGAGCGCCGTCAAATCCAGAAGGGTACCGCAATTGCCTACTGCGACGATGTAGACCAAGCCGGGGATTGTTTTACCTTGAGACCAGATGACGCGGCTGTCCCCGCCTCGACAACTTTGTCGGTGAACATCTGCTCTACGCTACCGCCCTCTGATAGGAAGCGCCTGCTTGAACTTATACGCCAATTCGAAGACTGCTTTTCGCGTACGTCAAAGGTACAGCAAACATCCATTGACCAAGCACCGCATCATTACTGAAGACAACACGCGACCAATTCGGCAAAACCTTTACCGTGTGTCTCCGAAAGAGCGCGAGAAAATTCAGAAGCAAGTACACAAGATGCTCGCGGATGACGTCATACAACCTTCGAAAAGTCCTTGGGCAACCCCCGTGGTTTTGGTTAAGAAAAAACATGGCAGCTTGCGCTTCTGTATTGATTATCGCAAGTTGAACGAAGTCACGAAGAAAGACGTCTATCCACTGCCCCGCATAGACGATTTACTCGATAAGTTGCGTCATGTGCGCTATTTCTCTTTATTGCACCTCCGAAGCGGCTACTGGCAGATAGAAGTCGGTGAGAGAGATCGTGAAAAAACGGCCTTCGTGACGCCCGACGGCCTATACGAATTTAAGGTGCTTCCTTTTGGGTTGTGCTCGGCGCCAGCCACTTTTGAGCGTCTCATGGACAACGTACTATAAGGCCTGATGTAGAAAACATGCTTGGTCTATCTGGACGGTGTTATTGTATTTTCAGCAACATTCGAGGAACATCGCAGCCGTTTATTCACCGTCCTCCAAGCCATACGTTCGGCCGGCCTTACTTTGATTGATATGTGGAGTTTAACGTCCCAAAACCACCATATGATTATGAGAGACGCCGTAAAGGAGGGCTCCGGAAATTTTGACCACCTGGGGTTCTTTAACGTGCGCCCAAATCTGAGCACACGGGCCTACAACATTTCCGCCTCCATCGTAAATGCAGCCGCCGCAGCCGGGATTCGATCCCGCGACCTGCGGGTCAGCAGCCGAGTACCTTAGCCACTAGACCACCGCGGTGGGGCGACCGGCCTTACTTTAAAACCAGAAAAATGTCATTCTGGTTTTAACGAACTCCGCTTCCTAGGCCACGTCGTCAGTCACGAGGGTGTTTGACCTGACCCGGCCAAAATAGACGCCGTAGCGCAATTTCCTGCACCTTGCGACAAAAAGGCCGTGAGACGCTTTTTAGGGTTGTGTGCCTATTACCGGCGATTTATCGAGGACTTTTCGTCTATTACGGCGCCATTGACATGACTCACACGTGAGGACGTCCCCTTTTTTTGGGGTGAACAACAGCAAATGGCGTTCAATGAACTACGAAAACGCCTGCAAACACCTCCAGTCCTCGCGCACTTCGACCAGGAAGCCCCTACAGCACTTCACACTGACGCCAGCAGTGTAGGTCTGGGTGCCGTTCTGCTGCAGTGGCAAGACGGCTGTGAAATAGTAATAGCCTACGCCAGCAGAACTCTCTCTCTCGCACGGAGGAGAACTACTCGACTCCCGAGGAGTGTCTCGCCGTAGTGTGGGTGGTCATCAAATGTCGTCCATATTTGTACGGCCGCTCCTTTAAGGTTGTTAGCGACCATCACTCTTTGTGCTGGCTCACCAACCTTAAAGATCCATCTGGCCGTTTGGCGCGCTGGAGCCTAAGGCTTCAAGATTTCGACATGGTCATTGCCTATAAATCTGGGAAGCGGCACACCGACGCCGACTGTCTCTCACGGTCGCCAGTGGAGACTTCAGTTTCACTTTCAGTTTATTTATTTTTACTTTCGTACAAAACATACATGCTTACATGAACATACAGAAGGAGGTCCCAGAGCACTTGGCTGAAGGGGGACCTCCTGTCAGGAAATGTGATAAAAATGCACAAGTAAAATGCAGCAACGTGGAATAAGTTCTACAAATAAAAGGAATACAGACTAAAAGAACAAATTTTAACAATCATAAGTACAACAACACACTGCAAAGAACATATAAAAAATAAAAGAAAAACCCAAATATTACTGACGAAGCGAAGAGAGGAACGAAAAAAGCAAGAAAAACAGGAGTGGCTGTGGCACCGTTAAGAGTGCATGAATATGAACAGATGTAGATAATAATGCATATCTTAGAATTCTGTGGTATCCAACAGAAAAGTAAATAATGTGTTTTTAAAAATAGCTAAAGATGAAGACTGCTTAACGTTAAGGGGAAGACTGTTTCAGGTTGATAAGGACGTGAAATAACCAGAGTGTTTTCCATAATTAGTATGGACTAATGGCAATAATAAATTGTTGTTAGCTGCAAATGTTGTTCGGTTGGTGTTTACTAGAACAGCGTCTAGAAATATGTTTACTGGAGGAGGGTTCTTTATTATTTTAAATAACACTATGGATAAATTGTATTTAACAAGGTTGTCTAATGATAGGATTCTGTTATTATGAAGAATGTCGTACACACAGCAGCTGAATTAGCTGAACGGTAATATACGGATGGCCTGATTTTGTAAATGTTGCAGCGGTGCTATGTGAGTTGCATATGTGGTACCCCATGAGGTGATGCAGTAGTTCAGACGACTGTGAATGAAACAATAAAACAGCGTTAGTAGTGTGGGTTTGCTGAAATAGTACCTGGCTTTTCATAGAATTCTAATACCAGGAGCAATTTTGCGCTTCAAATGGGCGATGTGTTTCGTAAATTTTAAGTTAGAATATAAAGTAACACCGAGAAATGAACATTCCTCAGCTGCACTAATGACATGAGACTCAAGAATGATAGTGGGAAGAATTTCTGGTGTTCTGTGACTGGTATGAAAAAGCATGAATGCTGGTGGTTGGTGGTATTTATTTTCAGCGAATTAAGGCGGCACCATACTAAAATACGTTGTCGCTCCTGTTGACGAAAACATCGACGCGGCATTCTTGGGAATTCTCCACACGGCCACTAATGCTCGAGAGCCGTGCACTGACGGCGAGTTGTTACCACTCATTGAATATTTAGAAGGACGACGTAAAGACGTGCCGCAGTTATTTGCTAGAGGACTGTCATCTTTTTGCTTGCTAAACAATGTTCTCTATAAAAAAAACTTTTCACCAACCGGTAACCCGCACTTGCTCGTCGTGCCTGCCTTTCTTCGAAAAGAAATTATGGAAGCGTGCCATGATGAAGCAACTTTTTGTCATCTAGGCTACACCAGAACATTGTGCCGACTACGATGCAAGTACTACTGGCCAAAGTTACCCGCTGCTGTTGACCATCTCGTGTGAACTTGCACCGACTGCCAAAGACGCAAAGCACCTCCCAGCGAGCCAGCCGGTCTTTTACAACCAGTCGAAGCACCAGCGAGGCCGTTTACCCAGATTGCAATGGATTTCCTGGGCCCCTTTCCAACTTCCAGAACAGGGAACAGATGGATAATCTTGACCACCGATTACCTCTCCCGTTATGCGCAGACTAAAGCTATGCAGCGCGGCACAGCAGCAGAGGCCACTCAGTTCTTCATCGAGAACATCGTCCTTCGGCATGGCGCTCCGACAGCAGTGATCACAGACAGAGGACCTGCCTTCACCGCAGAGCTTTTGGAGTCGGTTCTCAGACTCAGCGGTACAGCTCACCGGAGAACAACTGCTTACTATCCGCAGACAAACGCACTGACGGAGCGCCTCAATAGGACCCTCACAGGCATGATCAGCATGTACGTTGACACGGAACATAAAAACTGGGATCAGATATTGCCGTACGTGGCCCTTGCCTATAATACCGCTCGACAAGAAACCACTGGAATGACGCCGTTCAGTCTGATCTATGGGCGCAAAGTCACGACAACGTTGGACGTGATGTTGCCACATGAGTGTGACGACATCCATGTGGACGCCGAAGAGTTCACTCAGCGCGCCGAGGAAGCCAGACAGCTCGTGCGTGTGCGCATCTGTCATCGACAGCATCAAGATGCACAACGGTACGACCCCCGACACAAGTTTATTAGCTACACACCAGGCTACAAGGTCTGCTTCTGGACACCGATACGTCGACGCGGACTGTCGGAAAAACTGCTAAGACGATAATTTGGCCCATACAGCGTCACGCGACGCTTGAACGACGTGAACTATGAAGTTGTTTCCGACACTGACTGTAGTTCTAAGCGTCAAAATCATTTACCCGAAGTCGTACACATCGTGCGTATGAAACCGTATTTATCCAGTTGACGCGACCACTTCATACGCCTGGTAGAGCGCCTAAGTTGCGCATCGGTACGATGCCTCTTTCGGAGGGAGGCAAATGTCACGTGCTTGTCAGAAAGAAAGGCAATGACAGTTGTGCATGTGCCATGAAGTACACTGAAATGGATGAAAAAGAAGAACTCTCTGGCGCGTTATATTAAAAGAACCTACCTGCTTTTGGTGTCTCAGTTTCAGCGGCAAGACCTCTGTTTTGACGTCGTGACAATATTGCAAAACTGATATGGTATGACATGACTGCATCGCGAACATGAGTGGCAGATGCTAACGGCAAAATCATGACATTCATGCCATGTAAGCCATGACTACACGCCACGATCGCAGTGTGCTCACGGTCCCTTCGCTAGCTTTACATATACAAAATTTTGTATTACCGGACGTGAATGGATGCGAAGGTATCTGACACGTCCAAAGCTGATAATTTTGAATGCGTGTCATTATTTACAGGACTACATGCTACTCTGATAGGGCTCTCAAGGTCTTGATAAGATCTTTAACAGCAATGAGCGACCGAACAGTATCAAAAACTGTTAGAATAAAAGAGATAGAGGGAACACAACAGCGGAGAATGCTTAATTTCCTTGTTCTCCGCGTGTTTTTATAATACATGGTGTTCTCAAAAATTTTGTTCCTAAGTTGTGTCACAAAAAAATCCACAGTTCGGCTGCATTATCATTTGAGGAGCCAGAATGCACCAAATAGCAAGATTACTTGAAGTCATGTGCAGGTGTAATACAAGTTATGAGCGTAGCAAGTCATCAATAAAAAACCTCCAAGCCTGCTCGCAATGCACAGCACAGTCATCGAAAGCACAGCACAGTCATCGAAAGCACAGCACATCGAAAACAGGAAGAGTGGCATTTCAGGCCCATTTTTTAACACTTTTTGGGCAATTGCAAATAAGCGAACTTGCAACATACCCACCACACCATCAATTAGAATTTTTGCGCAGTATACCACTCTGTAGTATTAGCCAGCAAATTGTAGCGTAGTGTTTCTATGAGAAATTTAACTATGTTGGTGGCTGAATCTACAATAAAATACAAACAATGCAAGAGAAACCATACAAAAAGAGAGAAGGGGAGAAAAACCAAAAAAGTGAGTTTTAGAGATTTTGAGGTTTGATATTTCGAGATGACCACACAGCTCCGTTTACTTTGCCTAGTCATTCGTAATTTATCTGTTAAAACACTTTTTTGATGTGGCGCAACGTACTAGTACATATTAGAGTGGAGCTTTACAGTGGAATACGCTTGAAAGGCTCAATAAAATCGCAAACAGCATTGAATGCGTCCCAGTGGCCGTTACCAAGAACTTAGCCTTTATTATGCCATTCTTCGTCCATAGAGTTTTCTAAAATTAACTAGAGGGGACTGTGGTGCTGCGATCGTTCAGCGACCATGGGAATGACGGGTAGTACACGGATTTGCCTAGTATTCGTACTTGCGAGTGCCGAATTGCACTTGGGCTTCGTTTGCTGCTGTGTTTTGGTTTTGTTTCAAAGGAAAGAACGAGTCTTTTCGAACTTCGTGACTTGATTTAAAATGGTAATCATAAAAAAATAAGGTGGTGAAGCGCAATCACCGAACATTTACTGATTTTTGTTTTGTGAGAAAACAGCTCCACGCCACACGAACACACACGGAGCCAGAAGTACGATGATTAGAGAAACCCGTGTACTACCCGTTATTCTTACGCTCGCTGAAGCGCAGTGCGTTGCAGATCCCGTAGACCCCAGCGCCAATGTTCCCTCTAGTGTATATTTAGGAAACTCTACGCCTTCGTCGTTCTTTGAATTAGCGTGGTATCTGCTACACACTTGCAAGAAATTTGGCGAAATGTTATGGTGCTGTGGCTGACGATGACAACAAATCATGCCTGAAGCTTCTGATTTACTGACTCACCGAACAGTATTCATGCCGACAAGCACTGAAAGAAGCACGCCACGCATCCTGAAAGCAGGTATAATAGAAAGTGTATTAAGGCCTATAATATTTAACATATTAATGCGGCGACTGCCGACTCTCTTACCACCGTCAGTACACATTTCAATGTACGAAGATGATATCTACCTCCGGTCATCACGACATGAATGTCTGGAATTACAGGATCTGCTTCAACAAGGCATAGATATAACAGTGCGTTTTCTGGCAGGATGCAGCATGAGTTTTACAGTAGAAATCTGTGGTGTTACCTTTTACCAGAAGACGTCACGACCAGCTCAGCTTCTCGGTCAACCAGACTGTAATACCTGCTGTGCGCAAGCATCGTTTCCTTGACATAATATTGGCCCACATGCTAAACGGGGAACCTCATATTTCCAACATTGAAGAGCGGGTCAACCAGACACTGAATTCACTCCGTTGTATTACAGGAACTGAATAGGGTGGCGCATCAGAAGCACTTCTGAAGGTTCATATAGCTCTTGTTCCACAAGCCATCGCATATGCATTACTAGTGATGCAAAGTATGTCTCAGAGAAATGAGTGCAAACTAAACAACATCGTAGCCCGCAGTATTCGTATTTGCCTGGGCTTACCGCACTCATCTCACAGGGGCCTCGTAATCACAGAAGCGAGGGAACCACCAATTCAAGTTCTTCGCATTCAAGAACTCTGCCGCCACTTTCTCCGCTTATCGCAAAGGCATGCTCATCCGCTTCGTGAAAACTTATTCAAAAACACGGGCGAATCGGTGACCCCTTGCGAGCATACGAGGTGTCACTTCAACTGGAACAATATTCATAGCGTCCAGATATCGATTTTCCTCTTCGGCAGCTTACATTACCTCCAGTCACTTTGGACACAAAATGGATAGAAAAAAATTGCCCGCAGCTTCCCTCGGGGGAACACTGAGGAGGATGCGGACCATATAATTGGTTAACGGGGTGTTAAAGTGCGACTTACTTGGGTCGATGGCTAAATTGGTTAACGTGGTTGTGAAATGGGGTGTTAAATTGCGACTTACTTGGGTCGATGGCTAAATTGGTTAACGTGGTTGTAGGAGGGGGTGTTAAGTGAGTGAACACGTACACACGTATGCGAAAGGGCGGCGCTGGTCGAAGGAACGTCGATCATTGTGTTTGTGGATTCGTTGGAATTCATTTCACCGCGACCTTGGACGTCGACGCGCCGTACAAACCAACCGACGAGCGGCAACTGAGCGAGCGAGCGCCGACCTTGAGTATATATACAGCACGACGGCGCATGCACTGTCAGCTGTTGAATGTTCTCGAAGCGCGACGCCACATGCGCGTCCACTGGAGAATCAGGAGAATTGTAGATGTCGAACGCGGTGTGTAGAGGAGGAAGGGTGCACAGATGGTGGAGGAGTGAAGCGCGCGCGGTGTGTAGAGGAGGAAGGGATGCACAGATGGTGGAAGAGTGGGCGACGGCGCGACGGCGCATGCGCGCGCGTCAGCTGTCGAATGTTCGAGAAGCGGTGCGGACGGCGCACTACAAGGCGCGAGTATAAGATGCTCCGCATCTAAAAAATTCTCGACACACTACCTTGAGGCCAAACGTCTAACGCTTCAGCCAATGTGCAATTACCAAGACCATTTCACATCTGTTTTTGCGGATGGCTCTACAATGAATGAAAGTTCGACTGCGGCTTTTCAAATACCCGAATATAAAAAAGAAAAAATATTTCCGACTTTCTCGAAAGACATCGTCAACAGCAGCGGAGCTTGTTGCCTTATTACAAGCTTCAAAATTCATTGTTGACAGCCAGGGAAGGCAGAACTGGGTAATATATTCTGACCCCGAAGGAGCACTGCAAATTATTAAGGAGTATTATTTTCATATAATAACACCACATATGAAATATTAAAAACAATTACTACCGGTTATCTGGACGGCCATAAGATACGTTTTCAGTGGATTCCAAGTCACGTAGGAGTGATAGAAAGCAACAATACTGACAAATTGGCCACTTCAGCACACAAAAAAGTTCACTCGACAACAACGCCCGTTTATTTCTTAGGGAGCAAGAAGTTTCTGTCTGAACTGTGCCACAAATTACGCAAAGATGTTTCCTTTGACGAAAATGCAAAGTCGCCACTCTTGCATCAAATAGATTCGTCCCTCGGATTTTCACCTAATCAAAAGATCAATGGACAATTCGACACGCTATTGCACCATCTGCGATTAGGTGTTTCATACACACCTCACTTTCTATGCCGCAGAAAAAGAAAAACGTCTCCACACTGCGACAACTGCGATCTTTTCGATGCGTCAGAGGAGCATATTTTTTTTTGGAATGACCGTAATACGATCAACAAAGCGCTGAAATGAGGGATCGCTTGAACCGACTTGACAGTCGACCATTCACAATTGCAAAAATACTTGGACCATGGCCGCGTTCGGATAATCAAAGGCGCGCAATGAGCGCCCTCCACGTTTTTTTAATGAACACAAATCTAATGAACTGTCTTCAGTTCATATCATAGCTTGGCGCTATCTGTACGTGCTCTACCCGCAATGTGATCCCGATATATTAACCGTACTGTGACCACATACTGTGCTTATTCAGGCATTTTAAGTCTTATAAATTATATAGTATTGTACATATTGCCTTTGATTACGTTTTCTTATTTTATTCTTATTTTACTTTTTGTGTGTTTATATTTTACATTACTGCTATGATGTTGGGATAGCCGTCTCTAACGTAGCCGACCTTCTCATGTTCCACCAAATATACTTAAAAGAAGAGTAATGGTCTAGAGCATTCGACGACCCGCTCTGTACGCCATTAGCAATATTTGATGCCTGATTGTTCTATGGTTGTTCTCAAACGCTTTATTGCTGATATAAACGCGATTCCTTTCCCGACATCAAGTCTACCTTGGGTCAATTTGCAATAAAATTAAGCGGCGACTTGGGTTGATGGTAGTACATTTGGCTGGCATGCAGGGGACTCGGGTTTGAATCCCTTCGAGACCTTGGTGTTTTTTTATTTTCTTAGTTCTTTTTTTTTCTCATTTCGCGTGACAGTAGTGATGGACACCGGCAGCAGCTGCGGTGGTGGATGACTACGGTGAAAGTGACCCTTCTTGTGTTCTCATAGCAGCTTTCAGTGTAATAATACGTAGTCATCATCATCAGCCTCCCTACGTCCCCTGCAGGGCAAAGGCCTCTCCTATGTTGCACCACCCGGTCCTGTGCTTGCTGCTGCCACGTTACACCTGCAAACTTTTTAATCTCATTAGCCCTGCTAACTTTCTGTCTCACCTTCGTGCGTTCGCCTTCTCTGGGAATCCAGTCAGTTGCCCTTGATTCAGTCGCGGATAAGGTATCCTGCCTTTGTGTTACGCGTGCGGCTCATGTCCATTTCTTCATGATTTCAATCATATCTTTAACTCCCGCTTGTTCCTTTACCCGCTCTGCTCTCTTCTTGTCTCATAAGGTTACACCTATCAGTTCATGTCCACTGCTCACGGCGGGGACCTCAATCTAAGTATAACCCTCTTTATAAGCCTCCACGTTCTTCCTCCGTTGGAAGGTACCGGTAAGATACTGCTGTTATATAGCTTGGTCTCGAGGGATAGTGACAAACTAGCATGCCTGGTTTGAGAGTGCTCGCTGAATGTGCTGTACGTCATCTGTACTTTTCTAGTTATTTCACTCCCATAAATTAAGTCCGCGCTCACTACTTGTCCTAAGTAGACATTCAGCTTCACAACGTTCTATGTCCTGCTACCGATCGCGAAGTGCTGTTGTCCCAAACACTTTCACGCATTACTTCAGTTTTATGCATAGTAAAACTCAGACCCCTCTTCTACTTTCCTTGTCCAATCCAGTAATTGTCAGTTGTAATTCAGCCCCTGAATTACTCACTAATGCAATGTCATTAGTGAATCACAGGTTACTGATGCGGTCTCCTGAACTACTATCTCTAGCTATTTTCTATGTAGGGCCTATACAACCTTCTGTAATGACGCTACGAATAGCATTGGGGAGATTGTGTTCCTCTGTTTTATAGCCCTTTGTGTGGTGGCTAAGAATGCACTGCACTGTAGTGGCTGCGAATTCGCTGGTGAAATATTTCAATATGTATAAACATACTGGAAGGAATATATGTTTTGTTGATGCTCTAATTCGCGATTCTTGCTTGAATGCTATTAACTCCACCGAATCAAAGGTCGGTTTTATTCTGCGTTTTTCTTCATTATTTGATTGATACAACAAATATGGTTTATTGTTGACTTGCCAGTACAACATTTTGTTCAGTTCTTTGATGGTTGGGATTTTAATATATTTTCAATTTTATTAGTTATTATTTTTGTAAGTAGTTAGTAGACAACGAACAGTAAGCTGAATGGCCTCTATTATTTTTTAATCCTTGACATTATTTTTCTTATGAATTAAATTATGTTGACCTGCTACTAATATTCTTGTACCCTCACTGTCAAAAGACACTTCGTGTATAAGGTGGCTAGAGTATTTCCTGACTCAAAACAGATCTGATGCCATCTCATCCTCAACAGTGGCTTTGAGTGTTTGCATTCCATCCCATCTTACCTTACTTACTCTGCTTTTGTGGTGCGATGTTCACTCCCCCAGGGCTACTATTATTTTTCACAATATCATCCTGGTTGTCCCAGCTGCTGCAGCGATCTCTGTAGAACTCTTCCACAACTTCAAGTATCTATACCATACCAGTAGTGACTTTGCCTTCCTTGTCTCCTGGTGCACACTTGTTGTTTTCGCCTATGCCCACTTACTTTTCAACAGCTTGAACTTGTGGTTTAGGCCATGCTATATTGAAGGTTTACTCGCGCCGCCAGGAACTTGAAGAAGTGACCTGTTGTTAGTATGCGTATCATACTGTGTGCGTCTTTTTATATGGTCATTTCGTAAGGATAAGCCATGCATACGTACCAACTAGACCCCATAGCAACTATACTTGCATGTTTGAGTCTCTCCATAGTATACCGTCATCGGCCAGCAACTTTACGCCTATTGATTAACTAGGAAATGTCTGCCAGTTATATTTTGTCTATTGTCTTTCAGACTTTCATGTCCCCACGTTTTTACTGAAGGCTTTCGTACTTTCGTAAGTACGAAACTGTACTTTCGTAACGATACTCGTCAGGTAGTCCGTTCACTGCGTCAAGGCTAAGGTGACTTTGAGATTACAGCCGAATTTTTTTGCTGAAGTAGGACTCCGAATTACTGAACTTTCCCTGCCAGCGCTAGGTAAATAATTGACTTCTTGGGTATCAGTTCTTGGCGTTAATTCTTTAGTGATATAGGTGAAGCGGAGACAATATTATTGGTAATGTCTGTATGATAAGGACATCTGCTCTTGCCAAATACTTCAACAACCTGTACGATATTCCAGCGTTCACATAATACAAAGTTTACTTCATGACAAGTTTCGCTATCAAGGCTCCTCGACGTGCACTTACTTAGCATGTTTTCGGTAGAAGGTATTCATAATCCGTATAACATTCCGCTCTGAAAATTTTACTACAAACTCTGTCTTTGCATCGTGTGTCTTTGCGGCTTTTGCTTCCGTCTATTTTTCGCTCTTTTAACTTCGATAACTACATCTCCTCTTCGCCGCAATTTTGTAAGTGACACTAAAATAAGAAAATTCTTTGCTTCAGCGCATTTTGATTTCTGAGAAGTCAAATTTCAGCGATGTGTTTCTTGCTTCTGAAATAACCAGCAAGCGCGCTCATTTTCAGATGCTCACTTCCCAACGTGTTTGGATATTTGCCCAGAGTTATACACAATATTACCGAAGTAGGCCTGCTGGCTGTTTTGTCTATAACAAGGAAATCCTCAGAAGGACATTTTACAACTTTTCTTTTGATATTGTGACTGATATGAGAACGTGAGTATTTTTTTTAATTTTGGGGGAGTCTATGATATTCTTCATTACTCTATCTCGTTCAACTCTCCGCAACCGCTTTATTAAAAGGCAAAATTATGAAAGCCCTAAAAGTATACATTGTTAAATTTTCGCTGCTGTGAGACCTAGTGAGCTAGAATAAAAATTAAAAGAAAGGCTGCAAGAATAACCAAGTACATACCTGGTTGTCTGCGCTACACTTGAGAGTAGCCCCACCGGGGTAATCTAGTGGCTAAGGTACTCGGCTGCTGACCCGCAGGTCGCGGGATCGAATCTCGGCTGCAGCAGCTGCATTTTCGATGGAAGCAGAAATGCTGTAGGCCCGTGTGCTCAGATTAGGGTGTACGTTAAAGACCCCCAGGTTATCTAAATTTCCGGAGCCTTCCACTACGGCGTCTCTCATAGTCGTATGGTACTTTTGGGACGTTGATTGATCGATTTGTGGGGTTTAACGTCCCAAAACCACCATATGACTATGAGAGACTCCGTAGTGGAGGGCTCTCGAAATTTCGACCATTTGGGGTTCTTTAACGCGCGCCCAAATCTGAGCACACGGGCCTACAACATTTCCGCCTCCATCGGAAATGCAGCCGCCGCAGCCGGGAATCAGCAGCCGGGAATCAGCAGCCGAGTACCTTAGCCACTAGACCACCGAGGCGGGGTGTTTTGGGACGTTGAACCCCACATATTAGTCAATACACTTCAGAGTATATAGAGGCTTCTCAGTTTAGCAATGTATGCCTCTTAGAAGGTGTTGTCCTACGAACTAGCTTAATGGAGTTTACATTCCCTGAGTTAAAAATGAAATTGTGTAAGAGAGCGTCACACTGATTGCGATTGTAATGCTAATCATTTGTGTTCAAATTTTATACAAAAGTGCTTGCAGCTTGACTAACTAAGCTCACAAAAGAGACGGCCCATGGCTCTGCATGCCCAATGCAGCCACCTAAGCCATGGTCACTTCTGAGCTTTCTATCCTGGTAGTGGAAGGTCCCTCCTGTTTAAACTAATGTCGTCGATTCGGCAATGGGCATCATTCAGCTGGCTTGGTGTTGGGCTCGAACTTCATGCGTTCCCCGAATACCTTATTGTTACCCACCCCGTGGCCGGCGACCCCTCGCCAACAAGCAAGCAGGGCCACCGGAATGCGGGACGATGACTGTCTGGTGGCCACAAAGGACGTGAAAACTCCCGTGCCCCAAGGGGTTCAATTATGGCGCCTCACAGGAGACCAAGCCAGGCTGCAGGTGGCCGGGCCAGGCTGCAAGGATGGAAGGTGCACGTGCGCGTCTGCTGGACAACCAGAATCAGCGGAGGCGACGGCATTTGTGCACGGGCCAATTGTATTGATGGCCTGTCAGCCCGGCATCGCGGGAACTTACTCGAAGGCGCTTGCTTTCCCCACGACCCGGCAACGCCCGTCGTAGATCATTCCGGGAATCGGGGTGAAAGAAACCTGAGCGACGGCGGAGAACCGATGAGTGGGCGAGAGGCGGTGGGTCTTCGAGGTTGTGGCGAGGAGAAATCCGGGCCTGGCACTTTTAACGGCAGCCAACCGGGAGTCGAGGAGAGACACATCCGTGCGTTCCGATTGGACTGTAAGAGTGGTGCGTTACGATTGGACTGTAAGAGTGGTTGAATGGGGAGACAGGGGATGAAACCAGGGGTGCAGGGACAGGGAGAAAAGAAACGAATAAACGTCTCTATATCCAGATGATGTCGGAGCGGTCGTTTTCTCAAGGTGCCAGCAGATGAAAAGTTCTCGTCTTCGGCTTCCTTGGCGGCAGCAGCAAATGTCGCGCAACAAGCGACAGGCGAATGGAAATAACCAAAACGAAACGTGTGTCACTGGTCCCGTTAATTCGGGAGGCAATCACCGGGCTAATTCCAAGGGCCGAAGTATCGGCCCCCCGAACCGCACCACGAAAGCGTGGACAATTTAGAAGTGATCCTTTTTGGCGCGCCACCGGACGCCGGCTGTAGCCCAAAGAACAAGTCAGAGCCGAGAGTCGATAAACAAAACGAAATTATATTATTAATAATGGCAGATAAAAACGATACACAAATATGCACACTCGACAATCGTTGAATATGATATGATACCAATCAAACAACCTACTACAGAGTACAATGAGCCACACTCAAAACAGCGGACACAGACAACAATACGCACTACAATGCAGTCGCATGCATTGAACAACCAAGGCACTTAAAGACTAAAGAGTTAGAAACCTTATTCAGTCCAAAGTTCTTGGAACAAAATTCTGAATGATACTCTTCCGAGAATCACTCAATCAAAGGCCAGCATTGCTGTCGTTCCGCTGCCCAGAAGTTTCTCTTCCAGGAAACCTCGACTGACCCTGAAGTTTCTCTTCTAGGAAACCTCGCGTCTTCACTTGGCCACTTTCGAGCTTCAACCTTCTTCGCCGGAAACACGACGGCTTCACACACGCAGCTGTTGCCACGCGTCTTCGCTCGATAGCGGTAGACACACGCTCTTGCCTGTAGCTCGAGCCTTCACCCCTCAGGTGGAAATTCTCTTCTTCTCCTGCTTTGTCACTACGGACTAAACCTTCGCCGACTCCGCGGCGGAATACCCTACGCGCTCTGGCGCTAACTTCCGTCTTCTCCTGATCTCTCATCTCGGCTGCTCGATTAAATACCTTCCGCGCGCGATTCCAAAAAGTCCTCATCATTTCGTCGGCGCGATACGCAGCGAAGGCTGGGGAGAGGGCGAGACGATACGGGGGCCGTCTGCGACGGATGCCTCAACCCGGCATCACCACGCCCCTTTCCATCTAGAAAATTCCAGGGCTTGCTGGGCCGCCGACGCGAGGAGGTTTCGTCGGCGAACGTACGCTTCCGATGGAGAGAGTCGGGTGCCCGGGGAGTCTTTGGATGTTTGTTTTCTTTTTTTAATCGTTGACTTCGCAGCGTCACTCCGGCGTTTTGTCGCGAGAATTTGGCGGCGCGCCCTTTTTGAGCGCTCGTTTTGTGATAACGTGACTGGCGCAGTCGAGCAGGATCTGCATGGCTGAATTGAGGAGGACAGCGGGGAGCGACATCGGCCGAGACTGACGACAACCACTTTCAACGGACTACCACGCTGCGGGATCAACGAAGCAAGGCTAGTCCACCAGATTCCGAAGAGGAAGAGCGCACCGCAAGGCTACTTCAGGCGGGTACCTCTTGATTTTCTGTTGGGCGCAGGCGATGACAAAGCATTACAACTTGCGAGACAGAGAAAGGGACAACTCGGAAATGAACGGGGACGGGGCCGGAAACTCGCAGGTGTTGGGAGTCGCCGACAGCGGCACGGGGGGTCATGGTAGTGGCACGTCAGATACGGCGTCGGAACAGCAGCTAGCGCTGCTCCAGCTTCCATTAAAAATTGCTGACGTGGAAACGGAGAAGCAGCGCTTGATGCTGGAAAGCCAGCGGCTACGAGCCCGTAATGGGGCAGAGTCCAACGAGAGCGATGACAGCGTAGCGCTTGGCGGAAGGTCAGAGGAAGACAGGCGACTGAAATTCGCAAGCTTGTTAAAGAATATACTGGCACCAATGCCGAACCAAGCGGCCCTTGCGCCAATGTGTTTCGAGGATGTTGAAGCAACGCTCGAGTCGTATGAAGTTTTGAGCGAATGGTGGGCCGGGCTAGTTTTGCCACAGTTGAGTGAAAGGGCACGCGGGCTGCTGTGCAGGCTTACAGCAGAGGAGCGCAAAGCTTATGTTAAACTTAAGTCAAGCATTTTGAAGGGTCTCGGGCTTTCGGCGGTGGAGTACAAAAGGCTGTTTGCGGGCACAAAAAAGGGAGAAAGGGAGTTCTGGGATCAGTTTGCCGTGTGCCTTGAGAATTATTTCGACTATTATGTTCAGAGTTCAAAGGTAGGCACGTTCGAGGAACTCAAGCAGCTAGTCGTCGCGGATCGCTTGAAAGAATGTTTGAGCCCGGAAGTGAGAGCGCATGTCATTTGTAAGCAACAGGAGTCCTTTTTGCTGCCCGGTGGCGTGGCTAGGCTCGCGGAGAGATTCGAGGAGAGCGAAAAGTGCAAGGCAGCACAAAAGAAGGCAAATGTAGAGGAGTGGCAAAAGAAAGCTAAAACAGCGGTAGATACACCCATGGACGGAAAAGGGAAAAGGCGATGTTTTGAGGGTAAGGGTGCCGACCACATTGCCTGAAATTGCCCCAATAAGGGCTCAGGTGCAAGGCAAGGCACTAGGCCAGCAGGGCAACAAAACGGTCCAGTGGTCGCGAGGGTGACGGCTTCTGCATTCGGGTCAGAAATAGCAATGACAGACAGGTTGTGGCAGCGTAAACAGCAGAAACAACCCTCACTGAAAACTGTAACGCTTAAGAGCTCAGGTTGATCATTAAACGCCGTAGTAGACTAAGGAGCGGAGGTGAGCGTCATCAGAAAGGCAGTGGTACCTCAGTACGATGGTACGGGTTCACAGATAAAGTTGACGGAAGCGTTCGGGCAACAGGTAACCGCTGAGTTGGCTTACGTGTCGCTCATAGCTACTGAAGGAATTCTTACGTGACGTCCGAGGCGGTGCCGTCGGCCATGATTTGTGCAATCACAGATAAGCTGCTAGACGGCACCGACGCGCTGATCACGCCCAACGATTACGCACAGCTTCTCGAAGAAAGGGCTAAACGTGACATAGTGTCACACGAGTGTTCAGCAGTCGAGGAGACCGAAGCTATAGTAGAGCTGTCAGATGAGGCATGCGAGGAGCAACGGGCGATGGCAGGCGTCATAACCGCGGAGAGCAACAGCGAAGGTTTCGAGCCGGTCAAAAGCAAACGACAGGATTTTCTTGAGGCTCAGGAAGCAGGCCCGGCTTTTCGAGATGCTTGGGCGCAGGCAAAGGCCGGAACGCATAGTATGCTCGTTCAAGACGAGCTATTGTATCATGAGGAACACCTCGCGGGTCGCATCTGCAAACAGCTAGTGCTACCGTCACACAGGCACTAAGAAGTGCTGGATATGGCTCGCGATTCACCATGGGCAGGTCTTTAGGAGAGCGGAAAACACTACAACGAGTGAAAAGCTCATTTTACTGGCCGCAGATGTCGCGAGATGTAAAGAAGTACTGTAGGTCGTGCCATAGATGCCAGGTGAAATTGCCGACGAGGCAGATAGATAGGGTTCCGATAAAGCCCCTGGCCAGGCCCAGTGCGCCGTTTCAGACAATAAACATGGACTGCATCGGTCCAATGGTACCCCCTTCGACTAGAGGTCACCGCTATGCTCTTTGTGTTGTAGACTTACATACCAGATGGCCAGAGATGGTATGCCTCCGTTCACTAACGACAAAGGCTACATGTGACGCGTTACTGCAGATATTTTCTCAACACGGGGTGCCAGAGACAATTCGCTGAGATCGGGGCACCAACATTACGTCAAGGTTGACACAGGAGATGTTGCAAAGACTGGGGCCAACACCGAGATTTTCCACGCCCGATCACCCGCAAAGCAACGGCTTAGTCGAGCGCTGGAGCGGCACGTTCAAAAGAATGCTTTCTCATATAGTCAGCGAACTTGGACGCGAGTGGGATAGGATGATTCCGTTTTTGTTATGGGCATATCATGAAGTTCCACATGCGACTACAGTGCGGTCACCGTTCGAGCTCTTGTACGGGCGAGTGCCGAACGGGCCCCTATCCAATCTCAAAAGGACTTGGTCAGGAGACTGGGAAGTGCCGGAATCGTTGGGTATGCCAGCAGCGGAATATCTTGCGAAACTCCGAAGTAGTTTGGAAGAAGCTAGCGAAGGAGCCGCCCGACAGAGTGAAGTCACGCAGAAGGAGTACGTAGGACGCTATAACTTGAGGGCCACAGATAAACAGTTTGTCACAGGGGACCAAGTACTATGGCTCGAGAAGGAAGGAGAAGCCAGTGGCGAAATGGAAGGGACCGATCACAGTGGTCGAAAAACTGCGACCGTACAGTTATTTAGTTGAGCTAGAGGACGGTTCGCGCAGAACCATTCACGCTAACAAGCTTCGCGCATATCACGCCCGAGTAACTGCAGTAGGAGTGATATTCGAAGGCAATCAGGAATTTGGAGAGGTTCCGGTCCCACCATGCGGGCTAGAGGCGCAGGCGATGCTGCCGCTTGATGAGGTAGCACCCCTGGAGCCCACACAGAGAAAACAGCTGCGAGACTTAATCGCGAGGCACCCGAGGGTATTAACAAACAAACCCGGCACCTGCAAAGTGGGAATCCATAAAATACGAATCAAAGCAGGAGAGCAACCGAGGCGCGCATACCCATACAGAGTGCCGGTGGCGCTGGTGAACGAAGTAGAGAGGCAGGTAAATGAGCTCCAGCAGTGGGGATTGATATACCCGGTTGAAAGTCCGCACGCGTATCCACTGGTCTGCGTGTCAAAGAAGGACAGTGGCATCCGCATCTGTTACGATTACAGGAGACTCAACGAAATAACAGAGACAGATGCATTTCACATGAGCGTGGCGACTTATCTGTTATACCAAGTGGCGAAGGCTAAGTACATAAATCTGCTAGACATGTTCAGGGGTTACTGGCAAATACCTCTCGACGAGGACGCGCAGGTTTGTACTACTTTTGCCACTCCCTCAGGCCAGTACGCATGGAGAGTGATGCCCTTTGGGTTAAGGAATGCCGCCAGTACCTATCAGAGGTTCATCAATAGTGTACTGGCTCCGCATAGACATTATGCTTGCGCTTACATTGACGATGTAGCGATATACTCTGAGAACTGGAACGAGCACTTGGAACATTTAGACAAGGTGCTTGTGTCTGTAACGAAGGCAGGGTTGATGCTCGACGTAAGCAAATGTTGGTTTGCACAACAAGAAGCAAAATTCTTGGGGCATATTGTGGGATCAGGCAAGCATGGGGCCGATCCACAGAAGGCCAGGGCGATACAGAAGATCCCGGCTCCCGAAAGAAAGGGACAACTTCGTAGTTTCTTAGGGCTAGCCAACTATTAGAGGGACTACGGGCCCGAGTACTCCAAAGTCGTTAAGCCTCTGACTAACCTAACCAGCCCACGTATTCCGCAGAAATTACCTTGGAATACAGAGGCGCAGGAAGCTTTTGACAAGGTGAAAAACTGTCTAGTGCAGGCGTCGGCGTTGCAGGCACCAGATCCGAGGAAAGAATTTATCCTCGCCACAGATGCATCCGATTACGCCATTGGTGCGTGCCTGGCACAGCAGGATCTGGTGGGCAAGGAGCACCCTATCGCTTTTCTGAGCAAGAAGCTTAGGCCGGCTCAGACCAGATGGGCCACAATAGAAAACGAAGCTTATGCAATCATTTGGGTGCTTCTCGTCCTCTCCAATGTCAAAACTGTTGGCGTTTTGGTCACAGTGCAGGGGGCTGTAAATCAAATTAACGTTGCCGCATCTGTGGCGATACCCACCCGTCGAAAGAGTGCAACCCCGAAACCAAAAAGTGCTGCCTCTGTGCAGGAAATCACGCGGCCGATGATCTGAACTGCACCGCAAGGTCTAATGAAACGCAACTTCTAGAAATCATGGACAGACGTCGTTGCTCGCGGCGAGAAGCAATAACAGTTGTGAAGGATAAAGCCTTTGGATATGCCGAAGTCGCGTCGAGGCACGAACAACTAAGTGAGGAGAAGATTCTTAATCTTATTGAGGCTGCCGTAGAAAAGGCGATGTCGAAAGCGCTGGAACACATAGTTACGAGCGTGAGTGAGTGCATCTCTCAAGTGTTTTGCTCACAGATGACACAACTTGCTTCTGCAATAGCAGTACCAATGGCCAAGTCGGCACCTTGTGCAGTGGAAGAGATACCGAATTTAGCCCCACAGCGACAATCCCGAGAGGAGAAAACCCCAATTTTGTCCGTACCTTCTACGTCGACCCACGTGGAGGATCAGAATGAAATGGACGTATGCCAAGATTTCAGGCGTCAGAAGCGCACTGGATCTCTATTAAAATCTCCTTGCCCAAACACAAAACCCAAAAATGGCAGCGAAAATGCCAGTGCACTTATTAAGGAGAGTATTTTAGAAGCTGCCGTTGCTGAAGTGTTTCGCTCGTCAACATAGATACCTTGAAAGTAATACAGTGGAATTGTAGGTCTTTGATTTCTGCTTCTACTGACTTACTTTGCTTAATTAATCAGTTATATCCAGATATAATCTTATTACAAGAAACCTGGCTGAACCCTGTTAAGAATTATCATTTAAACAATTTTAGAGCATTTCTGTTAGACCGTTCATCACTAGGAGGTGGTCTAATCATACTAGTCCCGAATAAATTTTGCCGCACAGAGAGCATAGCTTTTCAGCTTATGTCCACAGACTGTGAAGTTTTGGCAATAGACCTCTGTCTGCCAGGGCACCACCCTTTTTCACTTATAAACGCATATTTTCCAACGGGTTTGCATAATACTCAACAATTAGATACTGCCTTAGCTGATTGCAAGAATGATTTCCTTCTGACTGGTGATTTCAACTCACATCATGTTTCATGGGGATTTCGAACAGACCCTTCTGGTACTCTTCTGTGGGATTGGATGATTAATAAAAATCTTACCTGCCTAAATGATAGACAGCCTACATTTATTCGCGGACGGAACGATCGGTATTAGATCTCATGTTTTGCAGCCCAAGTGTTTCAATAAAGTCTTGGAAAACAATTCATTTCTCTTCAAACAGTGACCATCTTCCTGTATACTTTGAAATCTCATGTGATGTGAAATCTATTGAAAGGACAGAGAAAACATTGATCAATTACAAAAAATTTAAAGACTGCTTGCGTTCCAACATTAGGGCAGTGTCCAGTGGTCAAAATGAAGACCTCGGCAGAAATCTCTGTTCTGCTTTAAAAATGTCCAAGAACACTTCAGAATTTGTAATTGCTTCGTCGTCATCCAAAAGTGCCCAACCTAGTAAATGGTGGAATGATGAGTGCACACGAGATTATAGAAGAAGAAAAGCTGCATGAAAAAGACTTATATGTAATCAGAGTCCAAAAAATTGGAAGGATTATCAGTTCATTGCGGCAACATTTAAACGCACTGTATCGCGAGCGAAAGAGCAATATGACCAAGAACATTTCGAGTACCTGTCTAAATCAAATAACAAACGTGCTTTATTCAACTTCCTTCGTGGTAGGAAGAAGACCCCTATACCAGGAAACGTTGACTCAGTAGTTTACACCTCACAGAAACTACAGGAATTATTGAATCAGTTGGCTAAAAAATTAGAAAACAGGTTCTCAACGAATCTTCCTAATTCGGCTTACACAACAACCATCTATGACTACACAGAAATATCGACTTCCGAATTGAATCAGGCTATGGAAAGATTGCCAAATGCAGCCCCAGGCCCCGATGGAATAATAATACAATGCTAAAAATACTTCACAGGGAATATCCGAATGATCTGTTAGGTCTCGTCAATTATTCCCTTAGAAGAGCATGGATCCCTTCTCAATGGAAGATTGCGAAAATTATACCATTGCTTAAGAAACAGGGGGCAGGCTATAATTTAGACAACATACGACCGATAGCCTTAACATCCAATGTAGTAAAACTTATTGAAAGGGTACTTCATGGTCGTATAATTAGGTTTATTAACGAGAAACAACTGTTGAGTTCTTCCCAAATTGGCTTTAGATCTGGATATTCCATATGACATTCCATATGGCACATGTAGATCCATATATTCCATATGGATATTCCATGTGGCACATGTAGATCTGGAAAGTCGTATTCATATTGCCCGTCACAAAAAGCACTTTGCGGCTTTAGTAACGTTAGACATATGTAAAGCATATGATAGTGTAGAGTATTCTATCTTGGCTAATCAGTTATGGAGTCATGGACTTCCACCTTGTATAGTAGCATGGGTAATGGAATCTTTAAGTAGAAGAGAATTCTATTGTTATCAAGGCGGTTTCTCTTCCTGTAAGCACAAGCAAACCCGAGGTGTACCTCAGGGGTCAGCACTTTCCCCGGTTTTATTCAACATATTGCTTAGTACCATCCCCGTTCATCCAGATGTGAAAACCTATGTTTATGCCGATGACATTGCTGTCTTTGCTATGGCACATGACTTCCACTGTCTCTACACTATCTTGCAAGCATATCTTAATAAAATCGAACATTGGCTGGATGGATTGATGTTGAACCTGAATACCGCTAAATGTGCTATTCTCGTTTTTCCGATCAACGATCCCGTGCACACATCTATTAATTACAAGCTTCAAGATATCCCACAAGTACAATCATTGAAATATCTTGGAGTTATGTATAATGAACATCTAAATTGGCGCCCTCACATTGAATACATCGCGACAAAAGCAGTACGCGCGATGGGCGTATTGCGGAGGTTGAGCAATTGTAGATCAGGTATGAGAAGAAAGGCACTTTTGATTATATATAAAATGTATGTCCGACCTGTGTTGGAGTTTGGCTGCATTCTTTTTCCTGGTGCCCCAGCCTACAAACTTCGGCCGCTCGTTCTGTTGGAAAGAGAGGCTTTACGGCTTTGCTTAGGACTTCCCAAGTATACTGCAAATGCAGTGTTATACCTTGAAGCACGAATACCAACCTTATTATGTCGCTTTAACATTCTTACTGTTCAGACCTTTTTACGACTGTATGAAGCACCGTTTAACCCTGAACAAGTTCTTTTTATTTCCAATCCTGACCTATTCTTCTCCGTGCATTGGCCCAGATTTACCAAACCACAAATAGTATTTGTTCAATCGTTACTTGAGCCCCTAAATGTACACGTTCGTGATCTGATTCCTTTAACTGAGCAACAAAATTCTCCAGAAATTGTTTACCATGATATCTTCCCAACTCACGCAAAGATATTACCTACAGGCATTTTAAATGGCTTATTGCAGGACCATTTAGGTACTCCGCCAACAAATGTCATTATAGCAACGGACGCATCTTAATCACATGAAAAATCAGGCGTTGGAATATATTGCCCCGTACTTGATTGGTCTTTCTCACTTCGCTTACCGGACTTTCTTCCTGTCTTTCTGGCTGAATTCATGGCAATAATGTTAGCTTTGCGAAAGGTAAATATTTCCATTCCAGTCGTAGCAGTCATAACTGATTCATTATCAGTGTGCTCTTCTCTGTCCGCATCTGGTCACTCACCTATAGTGAAACTTTTTAAATCGTTGATCCCCTGTCATCTCCGAAGTATTCATTTAATCTGGACACCAGGGCACAAAGGTTTGTTGTTAAACGAAATAGCTGATTTTCTTGCGAAGGCATCCCTTTCGACACCAAGTATTCCTATTTTCCCTCATACAGTATACATTACGGTGGCGCGATTTCACACACTTAAAATGAGGCAAAATTTATCTGACCCTGCACTGATGGCTTCTCCAGAGTACAAACACTTGTTATATCCCTGGCGCAGTGAACTGACTAATTCAAGGATGATGGAAGTTGTCATCCCGAAATTTCGTTGCCGCGTTACCTCCCTCAATTTTTACTTGCATAGATCAGGCATATTGAATTCCCTTATGTGCATTTACTGTAATCAAGAGGAAACTATCAGTCATTTTTTATTACATTGTCGCCGTTTCGATTTATTCAGGCAAAGCATACTAGCACCACCTCTTCAAAGACTGGGTTTGTAACTATCACAACCTGATCTTCTTTCATTTGGAGCCTCTACACTGGGTTTCAGCCACAGGGATGATTTATTCGCCGTTCAAGAATACATCACTGCGACTAAACAATTTTCTTGCTAAATTGCTGTCTCACTAATTTTCTTCTTCTTTTTTTTCTGCAAACTTGATATCGGTATTTCAAATAAAAATTAGGTTACAAAAAAATTTGTAAGAATGACGCAATGCTGAAAGTTTAGGGCAAATTCACCTTATAATCGGCCAATCCCCTTCTTTGGGTACGAGCCATTTGCACAGGAAAACAACAACAACAACAACAACACTGGGGAAGTTGGATGTTTGGCTGTTTGGCGCTAAAATCAAGGTGATTACCAATCATAACCCACAAAAATTTCTGACTCTAACCACTCCGCAAAGCGCTAGCTTGAAACGCTGGGTGTTGGCACTACAGAAGTATAACCTGGAAATTGAACACAAAAAGGGGTGTCTAAACGCTAATGCCGACGCAATGTCGCGGTTGGTGACTCCTAAGGATGACGCATAAAAGCAACGGTGAGTTAAGGGGGGTGTATGCTTTGTTAGCGCGTGCGCGCGACGGAGTCAACGAGGTACGAGTGACAGTTGGTGTCTCACGTGTCGAGTCAGTGAACATGTGTGCATACGCGGTTGTGTTTGTGTCGCATGTCATAGATAAGTGCAACACAGTTGGAGGGGAGGTGTTGGGCTCGAACTTCGTGCTTTCCCCGAATACCTTATTGTTACCCACCCCGCGGCCGGCGACCCCTCGCCAACAAGGAAGCAGGGCCACCGGAATGCAGGACGATGACTGTCTGCTGGCCACAAAAGACGCCATAATTCCCGTGCCCCAAGGGGTTCAATTATGGCGCCTCACAGGAGACCAAGCCAGGCTGCAGGTGGCCGGGCCAGGCTGCAAGGATGGAAGGTGCACGTGCGCGTCTGCTGGACAACCAGAATCAGCGGAGGCGACGGCATTTGTGCACGGGCCAATTGTATTGATGGCCTGTCAGCCCGGCATCGCGGGAACTTACTCGAAGGCGCTTGCTTTCCCCACGACCCGGCAACGCCCGTCGTAGATCATTCCGGGAATCGGGGTGAAAGAAACCTGAGCGACGGCGGAGAACCGATGAGTGGGCGAGAGGCGGTGGGTCTTCGAGGTTGTGGCGAGGAGAAATCCGGGCCTGGCACTTTTAACGGCAGCCAACCGGGAGTCGAGGAGAGACACATCCGTGCGTTCCGATTGGACTGTAAGAGTGGTGCGTTACGATTGGACTGTAAGAGTGGTTGAATGGGGAGACAGGGGATAAAACCAGGGGTGCAGAGACAGGGAGAAAAGAAACGAATAAACGTCTCTATATCCAGATGATGTCGGAGCGGTCGTTTCCTCAAGGTGCCAGCAGATGAAATGTTCTCGTCTTCGGCTTCCTTGGCGGCAGCAGCAAATGTCGCGCAACAAGCGAGAGGCGAGTGGAAAGAACCAAAACGGAACGTAACTCTCGGCATGTGGCATTATCTGCATCAGCAACGTGGATGGCCTGGCCGTCGACACGGCTCTGCGAAAACAGAAGCTGCGGTAAAGGAACGTGCTTCATTGAAAACATATGGTAGTTTCTGCGGCCCTTCAGGTGGAGTTTCCCTATTGACACCACAAAAAATCACCACAGACCTGACTTCAAACGATAAAAAAAGAGAAACTTGCTAAAACTTGACTTTCTTGAGGCGTAAACAGCGCAGACTTGACGAGGACGGGCAGAGAAAGAGAGAAGACAAACGCAATTGAAGGGCAGAGAAGTTAACCAGGTTGTGCATGGCTTGCTACCCTACACGTGGGCGAAGGGTGGAGAGTAAGTGAATTGAGAAGGAGAGAACGAACAGAAAGACACAAGACACAGGCGCTGACTAACTGAACTGTTATGCCACCTACACCATAGAAAATATGCAGGACGTATCAACAACCATAATCAGCAAAAAATAAGGGGACCTAATGCTCTGCCTTTGAGTTGAGTACGATAGCGATGTCCTCTTTGTAGTTCTTGATTCAAACACTTATTGAACTTGCTTGCTTTTTGAACTTGCTGTGCACCCACTACATTATCTTAAAGGCATAGGCGCAGAAGCGTGAGGTAGGTATGCAAAACTGAATTTTTCTTTTGAAAAGGAAACGGGCTAAGGGACAGATATGAGGATAGGTTGCTGCACTCGGTAGTTAGTGCCTTTTTTAGAGGCTGACTATGACTACCTTTAAACCATGAAGTCATTATGGTAGTCATATCTTGTGACGCCCGCTGGCACTGGGCGTTTGTACCAGGCATTATTGCTGCAATATTTCATGTTGTATTCTAAAGGATGTGTATTTTGAAGGCCGTGTCTGTTAGTAAAGCATGATGCTACAGTCACTGCATTTTCAAGCACCTGAAGCTATCTTCATTGTTTTCACAGGCGGACGTCTGGCATCCGCTTGCCACGCAAACGACTCATATTCAATCCCCACTCGGGCCCAAACGAGCCGAGTTCAATTCCCACTCTGCTCTAGGATATTTTTATTAATCATTTCGTTTGCATCGTTCTACATTTTTCGCTCCTGCAGAGGATTATTTTTCGCTGATAACCAATGACGCCGACACCAGAATTTCGGCAAAACGAGCCGTCGCGTCAAAAGGGCGAGGTTGGGGCGAAAAGGAGCAATGCCTGACGGTTACTGCTAATTTGCTCTATTTCCTTAAATCTGGTTGTTGTTGCTGTTTGTTCTTGTTACATGCTGTATATTTTACATGACGTAGAACCAATTTACTGCAATTCTTGTTCAACGCCAGTGTCCTGTCCATCTTTGCCAAGTTCCCACTTTTCTCGTCTTGATGTGATCAACCAGCTAGCTCGACACCTGTTATTCCAGTTTAATTCACCGTGCAAAGAGAGCGCGAGAAAAACATCTGTTTGCACTCATTGATAGAGATTGGAAAGAAAGCCTTGAAAACATTCCGTTCTCAGGTTTGACTCTGCGTGCTTGAAAGACAGTAACAGTTCCGCGCTTTTTTCTTCATTCTTTCCTTCAACAACCTATATGACTCTGCGCGCTCGAAGGGCACGCAGGTGCAATAACGGCATATTCATAGGGGGGCGGAGAGTTCTCCATTGAACCTAGAATAGCTCATCTTTTACTTTCCCATGCCTTTGCTTTTCTTTGTCGAGTTCCAAAGGAAACAAGTTTTGCAGCGCGCGCCTAAATAGGGACGTTTAGAATAGAGTACGTTAGGTTAGCGTTCGTTGTGGCCGCCCGCTATTTCCGTCATTTCATAGGAGCTCGCAAGAGGTTACGCATGCATCGTTGCGCAACTGCGCAAGAACGCTGGCGCAGTTGCGCTCAACGCTTACAAAAAGCTTTACGCGTGGTTTTCCAAAACTGAATGAAGGTGTGGGAGTGGGCTTGTTGGTATTCCATGCTTTTACAGCTGAAGCGCTGGAAAGATATACTATGGACTAAGAGGGACAACGGCGAGAGAGGACAAAAATTAGAGTTCTAAAACTGCCTTATGAAAATGAAGTGGTGGCGTGTTTCTTCCTATGACCTGCCATTGGCTCATGGCTTTACGGGAGTATAAGTGGCAAGTGAATACCTCTTTCAATGCGAGCACAGTGGTTTGCTGCCGTCATTAACGTCAAAGACCTGCGTGGCCCTAACCCTGCACATTCACTAGTGGCAAGGTAGGTTCCATTGATTGGGCACGGTCCCAACGTAGCGTCCTCCTCAGATGATTGGAAGGTGGGGGTGGGGCACCCCCATTGTCCCGTCGTTGGCACTATTGTTGTCATATGCTCTGTCTAAACAACATCCTTCCGAAACAAGGCATTCATACCAAACTGGAAAAAATTCGTGCAGCTTGCACTATTAGTGCAAGAATGGAGTAACAGCGAAGCTGGGTTGTGGTTGTTGTTATTATTATTATTATTATTATTATTATTATTATTATTATTATTATTATTATTATTATTATTATTATTATTATTATTATGTTGGCATTAAGCAACTGATTAGCAGGTTAACAATTAAAACTACTTTATTTTATCCGGATGGTTTATACTATGGTCTACTGAGGAGTTCCTTAGTTATAAGAGCCTAATTCATAAGGTCTTGATTAAAACAGTCCTAATAACACAGGTACATTCTGTGCCTTTCTATTTGAGCAGTGGAACTTTGTAAGCCAAGCTTAATCGACCTGCTGAATCCGAGTGTATCATAATTATGAACCTGCGCGCACGCTTTTCCAGTGCGCGGTTGGCGTTCCAGAGCTTTGACAACTGTAGAACGGAGAACCTTTATATATTACGAATTGAAGATGAACGTTGGCTAGCTTCACCTATCTACCGTAACCAGTGCAGTATACACGCCAGAACTAGATGTGACTTGCAACCTCAGCAAAACTTGATGTGAGAAAAAATGGTTAAACCTTTATAAAACCTTGTAACAAACAGAAAATGCAGGTCCACTGTACATTTAGCCTTCTAACTGCAACACCACGCAAAGATAGCCGTAAGCTTGTGTCTTCGCGTATGTCTCTCTCTCTCTCTCTCTCTCTCTCTCTCTCTCTGTTTGTCAAGTTTTACTTTGGTTTATCTTGTGGCGACACACTGCGCACAAACCGGCGCAGTCAGCGTGACTCAACCGCATGTTGCAAGGCACATGAATGAAGGGATGTAACCGGTTGTGCCCTTTAGATCAGACGATGACTCATGCCACCTAGCAATAAAATACGTAGTATCACAATGTGTTGAAAAATTGAATTTTACTCGTGCCTTTATTGTAGCCTCCAATCATTTAGCCTCCTCCTCGTTATTTCTACCCGTTTAGTATATTTGCCTTCACTGTCCCGAAACCCTAATGCTTTAAAAAATTGCGCTCCATTATCTTGGACTATAGGGTGGAGCCCATCACAGAACCCTATCAAATGTTCAGCCATTTTCTCCTCCTATACAGACGCACTACATAACGTGCCTGTGCTTTCGCATTTGGCTCGGTACGTCTTTGTCCGCAATACTTCCGCTCTGCCTTCGAAGAACAGAGAACTACCCCGAGAAATATTGTATATCTTTTCTTTGCAATTTTTTGCTTGAACGTTTGGTAGGTCTTCAATGATGATTTCGTGACCGTTCCCGTCTTCCACATGTCCCTCTCTGTATCCGCCACCTTCTTCGTAACCGATGTTTCCTTTAGCCTGGTATTCTGCTCTTGTCTAAATACTTGCTTGACAATTTTCGAGTTCACCTCCTCCACGTATTATCAACATTCTTCATATACAAGTAGCTGAAAACATTCCTAGCCCAACGTTCCTCTCCCGTTTTTCTTAATCGTTCTTCAAATTCTATCTTAATCTTAGCTTTTCTGCACTCGAACAATGTTCATACCATGTCAACCAGTACCCCCTCATTTGGGGTGTTCCCGTGTGCTCCCAAAGCAAGCCTACCTATGTCACGTTGTTTATTTTCGATCTTGATTACACCTCTGATCTCATGCACAAGACCGCATAACCGAACGTCTAACCAGGAACCATGACACCTTTCCAAATCCCTCTCACAACGTCATGGCTATTGTCGTTCCACAGTGTCCTATTTTATATTGCAGCTGCATTCCTGGTACCCATAGCCATTAGGTATTTTTCGAGCTCACTTAGGTATTCAGCCCCATTATTTATCGATAAACCAGAATATCAGTACTTATCCAATATTTTTGTCATCAAACTATTATCCACTATTTTGTCATTTTTGTCATCCACTATTGTTGTCATTAAAAATCATAATTGCCAATTTTTTCTTACTGAACTTCAAATTTAACCTATCTCCTTCATTACCGCCGATATATATAAACCCTACAGCTCTTCCGTGTTGTCGGCTGTTAGTAATATATCATCTACATACATCAATGCTAGGAATGACTGTTCAATGTGTTTTCCTTGCTTGACAAAAGAGAGGCTGAAGCCAAGTCGACTCCCCTCTAATTTGGATTTTAGTTCCTGGAGATACAGCATAAATCACAAAGGTGGCAAGAAACATAGCAGTCGTTTATATCAGCTTTGGCCCTTTTTCCTTTTTAGATTATGCTTGTCCTGCTTATTTTCCACCCATTGGAGGCTTCGCCATTCAATATTGCTTTGCTCGCTGCCTCTCTTAATGTTTGCTTACGGTTTGATCCTAGCTTCTTTATTAGGATAATCGGGATGCCGTCACGGCCTCTTGACCTGCTTTACGAACCCTCTCTCTACCCTTTCCCACTTTCGTTGTCTCAGTGGAGCCACTGCACTAATTGGTCCATCCTCATCTGGTATGGCACATGCAGCACTGTTTTAGATTTTGAATTTTTCTGTCATCCTTGTTCTTATATATTTCATTGTCTCATCTCCTTCTAGTCTAACCCCTTGAACTGTAGGTATTAATCTCTGTTTTATGCCTGTCTTATTCCTCAGAGAATGAAGATGGAGCTGCATTTCTATTCTTTTTATTTACTTCCGCCATCCATTAGCACCCCTTTCTTCTAATCTAACTGATCAGATTGTGCGCTTTCCTTAATCAACTCAAAAAGTTATCCCATTTTCTTTTAACATCACCTTCTGGTTAACCCCTCTGTTTACTATACCTGTTTTCCTTGGAGGCTTCCTGGCGTCTTAATATGGCTCTCTTAATTTTTTCGTCCCACCAGCTCTTGGGTTTTTATCTTCTTTTCCCGGTTGCTTTGCCTCGAACCTTAGCAAGCTCTAACTCAGACAATCGAGTTAGATTTGTGTGCGTCCACTCTGTTTTTGTATTCTCAGTGATTATTTTCTCAATACCTTTAGTTGCTATTAGATGCGAAGCATTTTTTAGCGAACTTCAGCAACTTTGAGCGTATCTATCTCTCTATCCATCTATCTAGCTGCCTACGACCTTTAGCTCTTCTTGCCGTTTCGATAATGCTATCAATACCAAACATGGTATGGCATACCATGACTGTATGAATAACATATGTGACTAGTCATAACATGAAAATTATGGTTTGTCTGCCATGAATCTCATGATTTACATTTCATGGTTCTGCAGTTCTTGCGGTGGTTTCGTTGACATGACATGCTGAAAAACTGTTATGGTATGGCATGATTGCATGGCGAACACACGCGACAGACCCTAACATGAAAATCATGACATGCGTGTTATGTAACAACGTGACTACATGCCACGCTCATGATGCGCTCGCGACTATTTCGCTCGCGTCACATATAGAAAATTTGTTATTACAGTACGTGAATGGATGATGAAGGTATGTGACTGGTGCAAAGATGGTAATCATGAGATCCCTGTCATGTAACAACATGGCTACATGCCATGCTCATGATGCACTGGTGGCCGTTTCGCTAGCTTTACTTACACTAAATGTGGCTTTACGGGACGTGAATGGATGACGAAGGTATGATACTGGTGCAAACATGATAAATATGAGAGTCGTGCCATGTAACAACATGACTGCATGGTACGCTCATGATGTGCTAGCGGCCATTTCGCTAGCTTCACATGTACCAAATTCGGTATTCCGTGACGCGAACGGACGACATAGGTAATTGACACCTCCAAACACGCTAATCACGACATGCGTGTCAAGTAACAACATGACTACATGCCACACTGATAATGCGCTTACGGCCGTTTCGCTAGCTTCATATATATATATATAGAGAGAGAGAGATAAAGATGCAAGGAAAGGCAGGGAGGTTAAGCAGACGCACATCTGGTTTGCTACCCTGCACTTGGGAAGGAATGAAGGGGAGAAAAGAGGTCGTAGAGAGATAAGAAGGTACACACAATCATGAGCATACTCAGGGGAGTACACACAGCCTATAGGCGTTCGCTCAGGTTTGTTGTCTTTAAGTAAAGTTGGTTTGTTTTAGTCGCTTTCTGCGCAATTGAGGCAGATGCCCAAGGTCCCAGAATCTTCTGCACACAGAATGTTCTAGACTCAAGTTGATTCAAAACCATCCGGAGCTGGAATCGCTGCGTGTCGTAGCAAGCGCTGCTGCACAGGATGTGTTCAATGCTCTCTTCAGCTCCGCAGGAGTTGCATGTAGAGGTGTCTTCCATACCAATGCGAAAGGAGTACAGCTTCGTGAATGCAACACCCAACCAAAGGCGGCATAACAGTGTCGCATCGGAGCGGGAAAGTTGTGATGGTAGCTGTATCTTGAGCGAAGGATCCAGTTCATATAAGTGACACCTTTGGAAGCTGGTAGACGACCAGAACGTGAGTGTAAGATTTCGAGCCAGCAAGTAAAGTTGTCTTGCTGCATCAGTCTTTGATAAAGGAATCGGGACCACACGTGTTCCTTCATGGGCTGAGCGAGCTGCATCATCGGCTAAATGATTTCCGGTAATGCCGACATGTCCAGGCAGCCATTGATATATAATATTATGTCCTCGTTCTAGAGCTTCATGATGACAATGTCTTATTTCATGTACCAATTGTTCATGATTCCTCCTACGCCTGGCAAACTGCAAACTCTGAAGTGCCGCCTTGGAATCACAGAATATGACCCATTTCCTGGACGCTCTTGAACGAGATATTGTAAAGCAGCTTTTACAGCAGCAAGCTCTAATGCCGTAGACGTAGTCATATGCGACAACTTAAATTTAATTGTCATTGCTGCAGCCGGAATCACAGCGGCACCTGATGAGCTGCTGGACGAGACGGACCCATCAGTGTATATCTGCGTTCGGTCCATGTACAAATCATATAATATTGGTGTTGCTTGCTTCAATGCTACTCTAGAGTGATTGCCTTTTTTATACCCGGAATTTCTATACGTACTTGCGGTTAGTCGAGGCACCAAAAAGGACATGCAATTCTCGTAGCTGGCGTATATCCTGACGGAATGCTGTTTGGGTGCTTGGCTATGACGTCTGAAAACGTAGCACGTGGTCTTTCGGAGGCTAAAAGGGCCAAGTGGTGGTCGAGGACACGGCTAGCATGTCGAATGTGTGCTCTGAGGCAATCCAAAAATCCATATGTCCTGACCGGATGGACTTTGGCGAGCACGATTGTGGCATAAGTAGAAGCCCATCGGGGCAGTCTTAGGCAGACACGCAGCGCCTGACCCTGCAATCTCTCCAATGAACAAGTATTGGATTCGGAAGTGTTAGTCAGTACCGGCAAACTATAGCGCAATAGACCCATAAATAGGGCCCTGTACAGCTGTAGCATGGAGACCACAGAAGTTCCCCATGCTTTCCCGCACATGAATTTCATTATATGCACAATAGATAGCAGTCTCATCTTCAATTACGTACAATGCGGGCTCCACGAAAGACTTCTGTCGATTATTGTGCCCAGGAAACGATGCGTCCGTGCATATTTGACACTCTGCTCAATGATGTAAACAGGGTATGGCGTCATTGGTTTGCGTGTAAACGCAATCAATGCGCACTTCACAGTTGATATAGTCAGGCCTTGTTTCTGAAGGTAGGCTGTTGTAAGGGTTGCTGCCCGCTGTATTCGTGCACGCACCTGAGGTCGAGTAACTGCAGCACTTCAGAGGCAAATTTCATCGGCGTATATGAATAGGTACACCGATTTCGGCAGAACCACCGCCAGACTAATGAGGGTAACATTGAACAAGGTGGGGCTTAAAATATCTCCCTGAGGTACTCCGCAGTAGGTGTCATGTTCCGTAGTTTTACCCTCATCTGTTTGCACAAAGAAACCCCTGCCAGTTATATAATCTTTTATCCATTGAAACATTCGTCTACCATTGCCTATTGCTGCGAGAGAAGTGAGGATTGCATCGGGAGCTACATTATCGTATGCACTTTTCCGGTCAAGAAAGAGTGCCACTGATATGCGCTTGTGACTTTTTTCTTGCTGAACAAATGTCGATAAGTCAAGGACACAGTCGATGGAGGAGCGGCCCCGACAGAAGCCTGCCGTGCAAGAAGGGTAGTTGGTGTATCGTTCCAAGTGACACTCGACACAAAATAGAAGAATTTTTTCCACCACTTTTCCTAGGCAGCTTGCGAGGACAATAAGGCGATACGCTGTCAAGTCTAATGGTGATTTTCCCGATTTCAGAAGTGGTATTAATCGACTTATTTTCCATTTTCGGGAAACACTGCCGTTGAGCCAGAAGTTGTTGAAGCATGTTAAAAGTTCTCTTCTGGCTTTTTGTCCAAGATGTCCCAACGCACTATAAGTAATACCATCAGGACCTGGCGATGACATGCGCTTAGAAGCGACTAGCGTACTTTCCAGTTCTTCCATGGTGAATGGAATGTCCATTTCTTGTAATCGCGTCTCAGAAACGATCACGGCGTTGATGCTTTCGTTCATAATATCCCCGGCTACTCTTCTGCAAAATTCTTCAGCCACCTCGAGTTCTGTTTTTCCATGATGGACTGCCAAAGCTTTAAAAGGGTGCTGTTTTGGAGAAGAGCGAAGACCACGAACTGTTCTCCAGATATATGACAGCGGTTTATGAGGGTCTAGAGATTCGCAGAATGCTTTCCAGCGTTTGTTCTCCAGCTTGTAAATGCGTCGTTGAATCTTTTTCTTGAGCCATCTTACTTCCCTCAGGTCGTAAAGTGATCTTGTGCGTCTGTATTGTCGTTCAGCACGCTTTCGTATAGCTCGTCATCTTTCCAGTTCAATGTCGAACTGTGTTATTTTAGATTAGAATGATGATTTACATTTGGACGCTTGCATAGCTTCCGTGATGGTATTTTCCAGGCTGCAGGCAAGGCCTTCTTGGCAAAAGTCTTCAACACACGATGTAAAGATCGATTATTCAGTGCGAATTACAACACCGGAAGAGAAATTCTTTCTGATACGATCGATCTTCACGTATTAGGTATGTAATCACTCTTATGAGTCTCAATATCTCAAAACCATTTAACTTTGTGATAGAAGCACCATGACACCAATGTCAGGTCAAGGAAACTGCCATATGTGAGACCCCGCAGATATGCTGGAGTACCATCGTTCATGCTGGAAAGGTCATAGTCGGAAGCGAATGTAACAGTATTCCTGCTCCTGGCATTCATCCTAGTGTTTCCCCAAAGCATGTGATGGGTGTTGAAGTCACCGGTGATGATACAAAGCCCATCGGTCCTCATTAGGATGTCTTTTAATCTGTCGCAGTCAAATCGCGGTGATGGAGTTATATATCCACCAATAAGTGTGAACGAAACAGCACACACGTACTGATTGTCGTCATTTGAACTTATTGGGTGTGAAACATAACTCAAGTCCGTGCGGGTGTAGACAATTACTTTGCTTCGCTCTTCGTAAGTGGCTGAAGAAAAAGCTTCATAACTGGGCCATCTATAAGGCCTTGATACTGTTCACATATGACGTGTATAAGAAATTGATTGGCCTGAACAAATTCCTGAAAGTCATAGATGCGCGACTTTATGCCTCTGGCATTTCATTGAAAATTGGCGCACTTTCAACTTCAGTGCGGAAGATGAGATTTTGTCGAGCCGTTGTGCATATACGAATATACCAAGCACTGGATTCAGTGCATCCAATATTTCCAGTGCACTCTTAGCAGACGGAGATTGTATGCGGCTCAGTAGCGTGTGAATCGTGGCAATTATTGATTGCATGATTGCAGTCACTTGCCTGTCTTGGTTGGAAAGATCTCGAACCAGTATCCCGGGCTGGCCGTAATGAAACTCCTTCGGTTACAAGAGTGGAAGCTTGGGCTAGTTGGTGCGTATTCACCAACTAGCCCGTATTCACCCAACTAGTCCTTCGGTTAGCTTCATGCTGCTTCCCTTTGAAGTGCAGGCCACTCTGTCGCAGTTAAGGTATGGTCACTGGCTTTGTTCTTTACAGTCTTTCCCACAGCATGTGGTCTGGGAGGTAAAGGAGGTGGTACTGATGAGGGATCTGGCAAAGGCGTCGAGGATGTAGCGGGCGTCCTTGAAGACCGACGTCGACGTGAACGACGCCTTCTGACTTTAGCTGCGGCTTCTAGATGAGATGAGTGATCGCGAACCATCTCCTTCAAGATGGCAATTTTCTTCGGAATCCGCGGGCAGTCCTTCGATGTGGCTTCATGGGATCCATTGCAATTCGAGCAATTCTTGACAGTAGTGATGCACTTATCCGCTGCATGTGGCTAGGCGCAGCGGTGGCATACCACCGAATTCTCGCAGACGCTCCTCACATGTCCAAGTTTCTTGCATTTACGGCACTGGAGAGGCTTTCGAATTAAATGCCTGACAGCATGTCTGAAGTAACCCACCTTCACATGAGAGGGGAGGGATGAGCTCTTAAACGCAATCTTAACACAGCGAGACTTGCCCAGCCGGGTGACATCAACAATTGGAGTATCAGTTGTTGACTTTACAAGAAATTGTAAGTCATTATTTGAAATAGCCACATCTATGTCGTTGATCACGCCGGTTACTACATCAAATTCCAAGGTAACATGATAGCGCACCTGATTGCCGTCCAAGTCAATTACACTGCGCAGAACCCCCAAAGCACTTGTATTCGAAACGTCAACAGCCAGTATATTTTTTCTGGCGTTCACTCTTATGTCCGATATCTCACTTGGCACGAGCGCTTCCAGAGACCTGGCAGCGTTTCAGCGCGCGCGTGAGACGCATTTCACGTCGGCTCCGTCGGAAATCAACGAATGTAGTGGACTTTTGGCAAATATCCGCCATAAACTGGTTTTAGCGTTTTGGCGAAGCCATCAGGAACCTCTGGATACCTGTTTTATCCAAGTAGGCACATTTTTTGTCAATCTACGACTGGTTGAACATCACGCGACGCCCGAGCCCGGCTAAGCCTAACGCTGACGAGGCTTACGCCCGGGCTCCCCAGCCATGGCAGCGTCCACGAAGACAGGCTACGACCCCAGCACGATGCAGTGGGTTGACATCGAGGTGGCAGAAAGACGGGAAGACCCCATACCAGGTGAAGACGAATATCTTCGGATCATGGTTCGCCAACTACAAGAGAAGCTCGCTAAAATGAAGCCCCGAGGCTCGACGGCCACCGCCCAGCCACAGGCTCGCAAAACAGGATCAACACCCGCAGCTTGCGTTGAGTCCCCGCGGCAGCTCGCGACGTGGAAGCCAGCACACACGACTCGAATGTGGTTGGACGAGTTGGTTATTGTGCTTAAATCAAAAATAATCGTGGATCCGCAAGCTGCGTTCGGCCCAGGCGGGATTGGCACAGCAGTGCAACGCTTCACCGGTAGCACCACGAACGCTGGTATATCCGTGTGGCCAGTGTGGGACCGAAACATCGTTTTTGTAGGTGTGAAAACGGAAAGCCTGGCCTCGAAGCTCATCGGGGACATCACGCTGATGATCGGGGACCACCAGGTACCGTTTCAAGGACATTTGAAATCAGCCGGAGAAACCTGCAAGGGTGTCGTCACCGTCGCAGACAATGAAACTTCGGAATCCCTTCGACGCTAGCTCGAATGGATCGACGGCGAAATTTTGTATGTGCTGAAACTCGGAACATTCAACATTGCAGTGGTGACCTTCAAAGGACGCCGCATTCCAATATTCATTCACTTCTGCTGTGAAAACGTGCCAGTGCGCTACTACAAGAAAATGGTTCCGGCATGTTACCGGTGTGGAACGGTGGGCCACCGACCAGATGCGTGCCCCAATCCGGACAATCAGCGGTGCATTCACTGTGGTGCGAAAGTGGAACTCACTCTGGAGGGCCCAGTGAAGCACGACTGTCAACCCGAGGGCCTTATATGCGGTGAAAACTATTTCGCCGGCTCTGCGCAGCGCGTCAGAAAATTCCGGAAGGCATGGAAGCCCGCTCTACCACAGCGGCAATATGGACTAAAAAACAAGCAAGAAGAGCCCTCAGCACCTCTCAGGACTGACGAAAAAGCGAATCCCATACATAACAAGCCCAAGTTAATCAAAGCCACAGCCGGAAAGAAGCCGAGGCCGTCTACCCTCGGCGCCGAAGATTTCCCGTCACTGGCAAACCCACCCAAACAGGTAAGAAATTGGGTAGGGGTCAATCTCCCACCACCACCACTGCATCCCCCTCCAATCCTGAAATTTTTAAAACAATTGGAAGCCATGAAAAAACGCCTTGAAACTCTGGAACGCAAAAATCTGGCGCAGGCGTCACAGGCTGCCACTCCTCCACCATCGTCAGAGCCGGTGGCTATGCACACCTCCGACTGCTCGGACGATGAGTAGGACATTCAGTATCGGGTAACACTAGTGTGTCTAAAACTGTAGTAGATGCTTCGAACGACATAGAAGGTCGACTAAGCAGACTAGAGGCTAAACTTGAGGAGCAGAGCAAAATGATCCTAGAACAAACCATGATTGATTGATTTGTGGGGTTTAACATCTCAAAATCACTACATGATTATGAGAGACGCCGTAGTGGAGGGCTCCGGAAATTTTGACCACCTGGGGTTCTTTAACGTGCACCCAAATCTGAGTACACGGGCCTCCAACATTTCCGCCTCCATCGGAAATGCAGCCGCCGAAGCCGGGAATGGAACCCGCGACCTGCGGGTCAGCAGCCGAGTGCCTTAGCCACCAGACCACCGCGGCGGGGCTCCTAGAACAAACCAAGCTTACAGTACAAGACATTATTCCGCAGCAGCTGAACCTATCAGTTCAAGCCGCTATGCAAGACCTCAAGCAAAGCGTTTTGTCTATTCTCACAGCCAGTGTACTACGAACCATTCAAAATTGGCTCAAACCCCTATTGGACCAGCTCAGAACTAGCGTTAAGACAACAGAACAACCCCGACTCAAAATTGTTCATTGTAACCTGGCAAATTCTGAATCCAAGAGCAACATAGCCCAGTCGTTAACAAACCAAACTGAGTCCCCCATGCCTCTCCAGGCTCCCACGCTGGCTGCAGTGGCGCAAATGACACCTCCTCAATAATAAATCTATGATGGCAGGCACTTCTAAACATAATAATAAAAGCTCCAAACAACAACAACTCGATATTTTCCAGTGGAACTGCAGAAGGTTTTAGGAAAAAGAGGGCCACTCAACCTTTTCCTGCAGAATCAACATTTTACCCCTGCAGTTTTGGTGCTACAACAAACCGGCTTACAGGTGAAATTGCCTGGTTACAACTCATTTCGGGGAAGTGCGTGCACCTGTGTTCTCGTACACAAGGAGTATACCGCTTGTCAGATAGACCTTGATCTGTCAGAGGCGCATGAATACACAATGGTCAAAGTCCTTCCCAATAAAAGACGAGATCCTAGATTGTACATTCTAAATGTATACAGTTCTCCAAAATCTAGGCAATGTGTCTTCAACGAAATGTTTTATAAAGCGATTAAGGAAGCAGATAAGAGCCCACTGGTGATTTTTGGGTGACTTTAACGCCCCCAGCTATCATTGGGGTTACACCCGCGAAGTCCCCAAGGGATGGAAATTGGTAGAACTCATATGCACTCTTCGTCTATCGCTTCTCACAGATCCAATGAAACCCACTAGAATTGGGAATTCTGTAAACCGAAATACTTGCTCGGATCTATCACTGACTAAGAACATTTCCTACGCAACATGGGAAAACTTGGAAGAAACGCTCGGGAGTGATCACTGTCTCATCAGAATCACACTCTCCGGCAACACAGGCCGTAGAACATGGAGCCAGACTAAGCTACAGATTGGACAGCCTTCCGCTCACAGGTGATCTCCTCTGTTCCAGGGGCGGGAGGATATACGGGATGGGCAAAACAGCTCCTTGCAGCCAATTCCAAATGTCTTAAATCTATAAAGACAACGGAAGACACCACCGCCGTCGATAAGTACCTGCTCCACCTTTGGGACGCCCGCAGAAGCTTAACTAAACGATGGCGGAAAAACAAATTCAACCGCAAGCTTAAACTTAGAATAGCCGGGTTGGGTAAGCAAGCGGATGAATATGGTGCACAACTGAACCAATCCAATTGGATAGAACGGTGCAACGTTGTAGCTAAGGAAATGAATACAACGAAAGCATGGCGCCTTTTTCGAACTCTCGTGGACCCCGCCCAAACCCGAGGAGAAGCGCAAAAGCAGCTCCGTCAAGCTCTGCACAGTTTTCAGGGAACCAACTCCCAGCTGGCTGATGATTTGTGTGCTAGATACCTATGTCGCACCACGGATCCCAACAGGAACGCATATGAATACGCAGGTAGAGAAAACAGTCAGCTCGATGCCCCTTTTGAAATGTGCGATCTGAAAGCAGCACTCAAAAAAATGCGCAGGGGCACTGCCCCGAGCCGAGACCTGATCACGGTAAAACTGTTAGCAAATCTGTCAGACGATTCTTATCGGCATCTATTGCAGTACATTAACGCGATCTGGGATGGACAGCCACTGCCAACTGAATGGAAAACAGCAGTTGTCACATTCATCCCCAAACCAGGCAAGCAAATCATCACGGGCAACCTCAGACCTATATCATTAACTTCATGTGCCGGCAAATTGATGGAAACAATGGTTAGAGACCGTCTCACCACGTACCTTGAGAGCAAGCGGCATTTCGCAGATTCCATGTTTGGCTTTAGGCCACACCTGTCTGCGCAAGATATCCTCTTGGAACTAAAACGAGACATTATCCAACCCATTCCCTCGATGCACAATGACAGAGCAATCCTTGCACTCGACCTTCAAGGCGCATTTGACAACGTTAAACATGAAAGCATCCTGAAGAAGCCGTGCAATGCAATAAGTGATCAATAAGTTCTGCTCCTGCCATCGGCCTGAACGGGTTCCTTGATTTTGCTCGCCGCCACACGCATAGTTAAAAAGAGAATGAGAAGTCAGGTTAATGAGTATAGTGCAGTCTTGTTTACTATAGTTTATGAATGGGATGGAAAGGAAGTAGGGGTGAGCAGGAGGAAAAGAAGGAAAATGCCACCTCCAGTTCACGCCGCCTTTGCATAGCTACCCCAATTTTTTTCCTTCCCACAAAAACTCGGTGGATGAATTACAGTAATAGCTAAAGCAAGCACTTTTTTTAAAAAATATATAAGAAAGGTTGTGATATTTTCTTACGTTATGACGAATGTTACAATCAATATTTTCTCGTGTCATTTAGTCACGCCAGCGTTCGAGTATGAAATGTTGTGCTTTCACCAAAACGCAATATGTTCACATCGATATGAATGCCACATGAGTCTCCGCTGCTATATCATCGGTAAGAAATCCCAATACCTATCACACTGCGTAGCAAATCACAACCTCTCTGAAGTGACTATGTTTGATCCACGCGGGAATTGCCTGAGAAAGAGGCATTGCCTTTTTTCGTACATTCCTAGGTCTATTTGTTTGAGATTCAACAACAATGTGCATGCAGAAATGCCACGTACGCAGTGCCGGTGCTGCTTGCTCGGGCGTGGGCCCAGTGAAACGGTACCTCTATTATACGCAAGAGCGTAGCCGACACAGTTGAAGGGACCAAGCCGTTACACAGTTTCAGCTGAAGAAAAGCTTCGATACAAATGTACAGATCCAAAGTTGTCTAAACAGCACAAAGAATGCTAATTTCATAAAATATTTACTAAACCAAATTAATGAATAAATTTGCAGGGACAAAATAAATTTTAGAATTGTATTGTTACTAGTTCTGCCAATATAACCTTATTGCCAGAAGAAAAATTCATGCATCTTTATGCAAATGAATCATGACGACGGAAAGCTAGGTCCTGAGTTCTTTAACGTCTACGTCGAAGTCACCAACATTTTTTTTACTCGTATGTAAATTCTATCGTTCTGTCACAATTACGATTGGCATTGCTGTATTCTTAAACCTTCTATTGTGTCTGACATTAGCTTCAATTATAGCCGTGATAACGGACACAGTGGACGGACAAGCCTCGCTCCTAAGGTTCACTTCGAAAAAAGCGAGGGCATAAGCAGTTTCTCGTGGCACAAGGAGGTTTACTGAAGCTTTATCAGATAATAATGCGCTTCATTTCCTCCGCTTGTATAGCCTGTATAGCCCGAGGCGATATACTGTATAGCCCGAGGCGATAGTCGCGGAAGCTTGAAAGTGGTGTTGTCACATTAATTTTCTTTTGCCGCATTTTCTTGCTTTCCAAGCATCTACTCGCTGCAAGAGATAACCTTTTCTTACTGTGAAAAGATAATTGATTATTGTTATTATTATTACTATTATTATTATTATTATTATTATTATTATTATTATTATTATTATTATTATTATTATTATTATTATTATTATTATTATTATTATTATTATTATTATTATTATTATTATTATTATTATTTGACTGCTTTGTGGTGTCAACGTCCATAAACCACCATATGATTAGGAGAGACGCCGTAGCGGAGGGCTCTGGAAATTCAACCACCTAGGGTTCTTTAACCCTTTGATGCCCACTGTTGCTCTGGGGCAACAACCCCAAAAATATTTTCTTCTGCGAAAGCATGTTGTTGTGTGATACTGCTAGCACCATCTGTGGAAAGAGACAAAGTCTACCAAGCGTCCTAAGCTTCAAAGAAATACACACAGATGGCAGCATCGCCTTTTTCTAGTACTTTGTTCGAGCGTTTGAAAGGTGGCAACGCAAGCTCCGCACACGTGAGTAAATTTGTCCTGCTACAGCGGAACGGGACACTACCACGAGCTATGTTATACTCAAAACTGCGCATAAGGCGTTGTAGAACACTTATGAACAGGCTGAATGGTGTGGTCGCATTTTACGCGTTAGAAATCTTCCCTCCAAAAACGCTGTTGCTCACGAGCAACGTTGGGCATTTGCGGAGGTGCAAGCCGATATAGGGTTGGACGCTTGTTGCGTTTCTCTGCTTGACTGAACGCAAAACCAGGCAATACCGTAATCTTATTTCTACGAAATACGATAAGTGATAGTTATTGGACAATATTCTTTTGTCTTTCATGTATAGGTGGCGATGTCAAAAGAAAAAAAATAGATGACAGATGAAAAAATACAGGAGCTAATCTTCCTTCCGTATGATGAATTATCCGATGTTGATTTTGACAGCGACCCAGATGATCCCGAATATGAACCTAGAGATGATAAAAAATTGATTGATTCCTGTCCGCTCGAAGTTGTGATAATCGCGATCAACATCCGCGAGAAGACGACGACGGAGGAATGCCAAGCAACCCTGTAGAAGCTGTTCCGGGAACATCCCGCCACACGGCCGCGCAGCGCAGAAAGATGAAAGAAAGCGTTCGCAGAAAATGGACAACAAAAGACGTTATGCTTGATGACACAGCCTGGAAGGGTGAGCTGCCCCCACCGCCCGACGATGTGCTAAGTCCACATCAATACTTTTGTGCCTTTTTCGATGAAGAGATGGTAGACACACTGTGATATCAATCAAATCTGTATTCCACCCAGAACAATGGCACCTGTGCAAACATCACCAAGGAGGAGATGAAGAAATATCTCTCCATATTAGTGATTTCGGGGACAGTCCGGGTGCCTCATTTCTGGATGTTCTGGCAGTGTGGAACCAGGTTTGAGCCTGTAGCGGACCTCACGCCTAGAAATAGATTCGAGGCCATATATCAATGCCTACATGTGAACAACTGTCAGGCAAAGCCACGAGACGCTGAGGGCCACGACCGCCTTTTCAAGGTGCGCCCACTTGTGAAACAGCTGAAGACGAACATGAAGGCAGTGGCCCCAGAAGAACGGCAGAGTGTGGACGAGCAAATTATTCCCTTCAAGGGGCACTCACCGCTAAAGCAGTACATGAAATCGAAGCCCCACAAGTGGGGCTATAAGGTGTTTACAAGGGCAGGTGTCTCCGGAATTATGCACGACTTCATCATTTATGAAGGTAAAGGTACTGCTCATGACAATGAATTCGGCATCTCTGGTGATATAGTCATCGATCTGGTGAAAGATCTTCCGGAAAACAGGAACCACAAGTTATTTTTTGATAACTGGTTCAGCAGTCTGCGCGTGGTAGACGAGTTGAAGCGCAAATGATTTCTGAGTGTTGGTACCGTTACAGTCGACAGGACGGAGAAGTGTCCGCTGGCACCTGACGCAACTCTCAAGGCGCAAGGACGAGACTCGGTGGATTTTCGCGTGGACGAGGACTCTAACATTGGAGTCATCAAATGGTTTGACAGCAACTCCGTACACCTCGTGTCAAGCTACACTGGTGTCCAACCAACCGACCTTTGCAAGCAGTGGAACAGCAAGGAAAAGCGCAGCATTGATGTTCCACGCCCTTTCGCCATAAAGGAGTACAATGCCTTCATGGGAGGTGTTGATCCCGCCGACATGCTTATTGAGCTGTACCGCACAGACCACAAATCGAAAAGATGGTACATGCGCATTTTTTACTGGATGATGGATGTTTCTATTGTCAATGGGTGGCTCCTGTATAAACGCCACTGTGCCCAGCTATCTATCAAAAGAAGGTTGGCTCTGCGAGCTTTTCGAGTGCAGATTGTCCAAAAACCCTTGCACATCTTAAGTCAACCCCTTTGAAAAGAAGGTCAGGTATGGCTGCTTAAGCTGAAATCGTGCCCGCCAAACACTTGATCTATTCTCCGGTGACACCGAGGCCCACAGTGGACGTGAGGTACCATGGCATGAACCACTGGCCACAGTATGGCGAAAAAAAGAACCGATGCATGTTCTTTAAGTTCGGCTACACGTTTCTGTACTGCGCTAAGTGCAACATGCACTTGTGCCTCCTTCCAAGCCGCAAGTGCTTCAAGGCATTCCACGTGAAGTAGTGCCTCAAGTACCCAATGTTGCTCAGGAGCAACACCTCATTACTCACGTGTCAATAAACAATTTTTTTCTGACAACGTAATTGGCATATTGTGACCTTTCTTTATGCATGCCAGAGTTTTCTTCATGTTGTGCATTTAAACAAAATTTTGGGCATCAAAGGGTTAATGTGCCCACAAATGTGAGCCCCCGGGCTTACATTTCCGCCTCCATCAGATTTATTATTATTACTATTACTAGTAGTGTGATCATGATGATGATGACGACGATGATGATGATGATTCCTCCGCTATGGCTTTTACCAACTTATTGGTGTTGGCGAAATTTGGGGATATGAAAACTGAGGCATTTCAAGTGGTACATAATCCTAACAAAAGGAGGTGTGGTGTAGTATAGTGACGTGGTGGTGTTTGTGATGTGTGGTGGCACCGTGGTGTTATGTACAACCTGCTCGGAGGCGACGGCAGCGGTGCTTCTCGATTGAGCGGCGGAAAGACGATGACGTTGGCGCGAAACGTCACGCATGAAACTGTGGCCCGCCGTAAGGAAGAGGAAGTTTGCGCGAAAGGTTGCCCTGCAGCGAATGGACGAGAGGGAAGAAGAGGAAGACGAGGCGGGGCAGAACGAGATTGAGCTGACAGTTTGCGGCTCAGCTGGAAGAGCGACTGGAAGGCATTTCGACTGTGAGGCTCGACTGTGAAGAAGCTGCCCGGGCTCAGGATCGGGCGGCAGTATCCTTATTGTTCTTTGAGAGTTCTTTATTTTCCGGTAACTGTATTGTTCTTTCTCAGCTGAAGTGAGTCATTCCATGTTGATGTCATTTTCTTCCCCCGGCCAAGGGCACTCCCCTTGGTTAGCTTCCACTCCCGCCAAGGATTGGCCGATAGACTATTTGTTACGCAGTGGAGCGAGAAGTGTCCCTGTGGCGCTGGTACCTACAGATGGGGGCAGTATTCCGATCAAGAACCCAAAGGCGATTCAAGTGGAGCTTCGAAAAGCCACTTCGCATCCCCAGGAGATCACTGAGGTCCGCCAGTTTGGTCGCGGAGGCATCCTGTGCTGTTCCGCAGATCAGGAATGCATTCGTGAGCTCCTGCAATGTTCCGAATTCGCAGCGCATCCGGTAAGCCCATTTATTCCGGCACACCTCGCATGCTCGAAAGAATTAGTCCGCGGTGTAGACACAAGCCTGACACCTGCAGATGTGCTTGATTTGTTTTCGGTGGCGGGTGTAATTTCAGTGTACAGGTGCACCCGTACAATTGACAACATAAAATCACCAACGGAATCGGTGATAGTGACTTTTTTAGGAACAGTCCGACCTTCCGAAATTAAGGCATGGCCACTGATCTATAAGGTAGAGCCACTTGCCCCCAAACCCCTGCAGTGTTTGAAATGTTGGCGATATGGACATAGCGTCAGGGGGTGCCGATCAGTTCTTAGATGCCGTCTGTGTGGTAAAAATCATGACAGCCGCGAGTGCAGCTCTGAGAAAGAGAGGTGCTGCTTATGTAATGGAGCGCACCCTGCAGACTCCGCAGACTGTGCAGCAAAAGAAAGGGAGCTTGCCATATTGGATATTGTAGAACGCAAAAGGTGCTCTCGGAAAGAAGCCGTTGCAGAAATGCAGGAGAGATCCAAAGGATATGCCAGTGTTGCAGCACGTAATACCACCGCCATGGATGCATCTCTCGCAACATCTATCGCAGAGGCCGTAGAGAAGGCTATGGAAAAGGCAATGGAACGCCTCGCAAACAACCTTTTTGAAAGCTTGGCACAATTGGTTTCCAATCAACTATCTCAAATTCTAGGTGTAGCTTCTACGAACGATTGGGCTCCTCAGACATCATTGGTATCGCAGCGTACGGAAATAGAAAGTGCGACAACACGTCAGCGAGCGGTTTCTCCTGAGGCAGGGACTTCCAAAACAACGGAAGACGGTGATCTTACGGATGATTCGGAAGCATGTGCAGATATGGATATGGACTCTCATAAGGCTTTGAAGCGAACCCGATCTCCCCAATCAAAACACTCTTCGCATAATTTGAAATCTAAAAAAATATCTATCCAAAAAAGAATTCTTTGAGAACATGTCTAAGAAAGACTTTTTGCGAAAGGACATTTTGGACCAAGCAGTTTCTGCGACGGTTCTGTCATCAAAATAGGTTCACTAACCATATTACAGTGGAATTGCAGATCTATATTTTCCGCAGCCACAGACCTATCATACCTTTCTTCACAACTTTCCCCGGATATTATATCACTGCAAGAAACCTGGCTTTCAACCAGCCAGAAGTTTCACCTAAAAAATTATCGGCTATTTTGATTGGACCGACCTAGCAGAGGTGGTGGGCTTGCTGTCTTGATAGCAACTAAGTTTAGTCACAAAGCTACGATCTCTTATCGTTGTGTGACTCCAAATTGTGAAATTTTGATAGTAGACATAATATTACCAGACGCTTCTCCCTTGTCGTTTGTAAATGCGTATTTCCCAGCCGGGGTGCAAGACACACGTAGTCTAGACGATATGTTCTCTGCCTGCAGAAAGGATATATTAATCACTGGAGACTTCAATTCACATCATGTGGCCTGGGGTTTTAAAACAGATTTAAGCGGAAAACGATTGTGGGAATGGGCTATAGACAAGAATTTATCTTGTTTAAATTCGCAATCTGCTACTTTTGTCCGAGGTCTCTCTAAATCTGTAATTGACTTGACATTTTCAAGCTCATCTCTAAATATATGTTCGTGGCAAACTTTAGACTGTGCTACTAACAGTGACCACTTGCCTATTAGTTTTGTACTGAACTTTCCAAGAATACATGTCGCCGAAAAGGCCCGCTCATTCCTCAACTATAGAAAATTAGAAAAAGACTTGAGGGCTAATTTTGATCACCGCAAGGACATACAAGGTGACATTAGGGCTATGAGTCTGTGTGCAGTGTTAAAAAGATCAGTAAAAGACGCAACGTTTAAATTAGACTCGGCCACAAGAGGTTCTTTTAGTCCATGGTGGACTGAAAAGTGCACGAGGAGCTATAGAAAACGGAAAGCTGCATGGAAACAACTGCTGGTCAACCAATGTCCAAAAAATTGGTGTGATTATAAATTCGCAGCAGCAGACTTCAAACGCACAGTAAGTACAGCAAAAGATGGTTACAATATGAAACGACATGAGTATCTTTCTAGGGCTAAAAACAAAAAAGCGCTCTTCAGATTTTTAAGATCTCAAAGGATGTTACCACCCGCTGAAAATATTGACTCTTCTGTTCTTTCCCCCCGTGAGCTCTCTGATTTAGTAGAAAATATTGCGAAAGGGCTCCACGATAGATTTATGTCAACTCTACCACTGCACATTGTGAACCCAATGGCAGGCGAGGATTTCGAGGAGGTTACTTTAGATGAGCTGGCAGAGATAATAAGGCACTTATCTCCTTCGGCACCTGGACCAGACGGGGTAACAAATTCAATGATAAAAGTAATATTCGAGATTTGTCCAACTGAAGTACTTAATCTGGTGAATTTTTCTTTGACAAAAGCTTGGATACCTGCGGAATGGAAGCTGTCTAAAGTGATTCCACTTCTTAAAAAACAGGAAAAAGGATTCGCCTTGGACAATGTAAGGCCAATATCAATCACGTCAAATCTGGTTAAGCTAATTGAAAGAGTTTTGAATGCCCGGGTAATGAAATATATTAATAATAACGCAATATTAAACCCCGGTCAAATTGGTTTTAGATCCGGTTGCTCAATATGGTGTGCGCATGTTGATTTAGAGAGCCGAATACAACTGGCTCGGCGTCGGCGCCAATACTGTGCTTTAGTTACTTTAGATTTGGCTAAAGCGTACGATAGGGTTGAGCATTCAATTTTATTAAAACAGATGGCATATCACCGCTTTCCCAACTACATCACTGCGTGGGTGTCGGAGTTTTTAAGAGGGAGAGAATATTACTGCTTTAAAGATGGGTACTCATCAAATAGATATAAGCAGACACGTGGCGTACCACAGGGGGCTGTCCTGTCGCCAGTTTTATTTAACATTTTCTTAAGCTCCATTCCATCAACTAACGATATTCAGTTATATGTGTACGCGGACGATATTGCTTTCTTCGCAAGTAATACCGACCTTCAATCATTATACGAGAGTCTACAAAATTATCTCAATATGATAGAAAGATGGCTTAAAAATATTCATATGACCCTGAACGTAAAGAAAAGCGTGCTCCTTGCATTCTCTTTTCTGCAGCCTATCAACATCTCGTTAATGTACAGTAATGAGCTCATTCCGCAGGCGAATTCTCTTAAATATTTGGGCATCATATATAATGACACATTAAATTGGAGAAGTCACATTGATGATGTGTACTCCAAGGCAACACGGGCCATGGGGTGGCTACGGAAGCTTGCAAACCGTAAAGTGGGTTTAAGAAGAGATGTGCTAATAATGATATATAAACTTTATGTGCGGCCCATCATGGAATTCGGATGTGTACTATTTTCTGGCAGCGCAGCCTATAAAATGAGACCCCTGATACTGCTGGAAAGAGAAGCGTTGCGTTTGTGTCTGGGTCTACCAAAGTTTGTTGCAAATAACGTGTTGTATATGGAAGCTCGCCTACCTTCTCTGCTAAATAGGATTAAAATTCTTACTGTGCAAGCATTCTTAAAGATATACAGTTCACACCAAAGACTCTCATTTTACGCTTTCATTCAAGAACCAACTTTATTTTTCGAAACCCATTGGTCGCGACTACACACCCCGCAAATAGTATTTGCACAAGCGCTACTAAAGCAACTGAATGTAAAAATTAGACATATTGGTCCAATACACAACCTAAAGTCAATGCTTAGCATACAATTCGATGATATATTTCCTCATAACACGAAACAATTGGCATATAGGTATTTAAATGACCAGTTAGCAGATTATCTAGCCCACCTAGAGATAAGCAATATCATAGCGACTGATGCATCTGTCTCAAAAGAAAAGGCTGGGGTTGGCATCTTCTCTCCTTCTTTGGACTGGTCTTTTTCGATTCGACTCCCAGATTATACCCCGGTATTCATGGCAGAACTATTGGCCATTGTTCTTGCCCTACGCAAATTACCCTCAAGCGAATCATTAGCAGTTATCATTACAGATTCGTTATCTGTTTGCAATGCACTTTCTACGGCAGTAAATTCAGAGCTGATGAATACGTTTCGGCATTTAGTACCGAAAAACGTAAAAAAACTGCATTTGCTATGGGTACCAGGTCACCGCGGATTATATTTGAACGAAATGGCGGACTCTTTAGCAGCAGTATCCCTGGGTGGGCCCACCATCCCAGTTTTGCCAGATACGGCTTACGTAACCGCGCTAAGGTTCCGAAATGCTTGCCTGCAATGGGGTAAAGGTAATTTGGATAAATATAAAGATTTCGAGCATTTGAGCTATTGCTGGAATAAACAGTGGTGTGTATCTCGCCAGTTAGAGATCACTTATACCAGATTGCGCTGTGCAGTTCCACAACTAAATTATTACCTTAATAAAGCTCAGCTCAAGGCGTCACCGCTATGCATTTGGTGCAACGAAATTGAAACAATTGAACATTTCTTTTTATTCTGTCATCGTTATTCTTATCAGAGAAAAAGATTTTTAGTAAACCCATTACAAAAGCTCGGAATACAAGTAAATTTACCAGTAATTTTATCACTTGGCGGAACTTCATTTGGTTACTGCCACAGGGATGTATGCTCCGCTGTGTTTAATTACATCAACGCAACTAAAAGATTACCATGCTAGTGAACCACTACCTTTTCAGATCTTTAGTTTATGATTCGTAGTTATGTCTTTCAAAAACAAAAGATGGTTTAACCGCTTGCTCAGCATACATTTTTGTTTTTTGGTAGTATTATTTTAAGCTACTTTTTCAGATTGGCTTCATTTTCAGTTTAGTTTCAATTAAGTATCCTACCCCCCGGTTCTTGGCCCATCCCCCTTTGTGGGTACGCGCCATCCATCAAAGGTCATCAGCATCAGCATCAGCATCGAGCTGGCTGGAATGCAGATGCTTGGTGTCGCGCGACTGCGGTATCGGGTTCCGGACCCGACCGCGTGAAGTGAGGCAAGGCCAGGGCGCTCCAGCTGTCCACCATGTACTCGGAGGTACGCGGCCTTCCAGAGTTCCGGCCGTGACAGTTCAAGGTCTTGTCCCAGGTGTTCGTTCCGGCCGTGACTGTTCGAGGTCCCGTCCCAGGTGTCCGGGCTTCAACTCCAATCCCGAACCACCCGTGGAGGGTGGAACTTTCCGCGTGGTGATCATCTCCTTGAAACGAGCCAGCATCGGCAAGCGGCCGCAGTTCTTGCTAAGGCAAGGGCTACCTTGTCTTCCTCCAAGCGTCGCCGTGCTGGTAAGCGTGTGACTCTAGCTGCTAAGACATCAGCAGCGTCCGCCGCCTCAACCCACCCAGCTACCGCCACCATCGACGCCACCGGTTACTGCTGATTTTCATAAGCATTATAGCTGGACAACTTACAGGGCATGTTTTAGTTTGTCAGCTTTGACTCGGTGTATGTACATTGCAACTTAATCTTTTTTCCCTCTAATTATGCTTAAAGTTTCTAGTTTTCTTTTCTTACTTTAAACGGCTTCGTCATTTTTCGGCTCTGAGACTTTCTGTCCGAGCAATAATTTATTAAACCGTAAACCTGCATCACAGGAGAATAAAACAAACGTAAAAACAGAAAGAGTGCAATTTATTGGTTTAGGAAATGTCTTTCTTTTCAGTGTCTTTTGAACAGCTTGTGCAAAATCTTGAAAAGGTGAATGTTTGGGTAGCACTGAGGTGAATTACAATAAATGAAAATGAGAAGGAACAGAAGACAGGGGACGAAGGCAAGCACATACCCTCGCTTCCTTCCTGGTGTTTTTGTCGTTTCTCTACTTCCGCTAACTTGTCTAAACAGGGTGCGCAAAAGCGAACGTTCTTGTCACGTCATTTATTTTTCTTATGCTGTTTCAGATTTTACCGGGAATATCATGCAAGACTGGGAGTGAATAATCAAGGCAATGCTTACATGGATATATATAGACGCAGACGTAAGCACTTGATAAGTACTCATATTCCACGTTATGTGACAATGTAAACTCCGCAAAGTATTAAGGTATGCTCTTTTTTTACATGTAACTTGGCAGGAAAGATCGGCGTGGTGTAAAAGGAAAGACGAAACAAACGACCGCGAAAATTGCTGCACATGGCAGACAAAAAGCGAGTGCGTGGTGGTAGCGGTGAACAAAAAAAATTCACAGCATATCCACGGAGTGAATGCTGATGAGTGTGGCGAAGCGTGCGCAGCCCCTCCGTGCTTCCGTCCATCCATTCGTTCGTGCTTTCCTCCGTCCGAGCGATCATCCGCGCATCAATTCACGCGTTCGTCCGCCTGTCCAGGTGTCCGTCTGTGAGTCCGTCCATCCGGTCTGTCTGTCCGTTCGTGCGTCCGTCCATCCCTGCGCCCGCGCGTTCATCCATCCATCTCTTCATCTGCTAGTCTGTCTGTCCATCTGTCCTTGCGCTCGCCCGTGCGCCTATCTAGTGAACACTCCAAGTACTGCCATCTCCCATCTGGCGTCCCTTGTGGCTAATACCTGCTCTAGAGCGGGTATGTGCCCTAGGTGGCTACGTACTACTACATACATGCATACAATCGATGAACAGACCCCCGCCTTAAGAAGCTTCGCCCCTACAAGGAGGCAGAAGCAGTCATGGTTTGGCATATTAGACTGCCACTTCAAAATTTTGTTCAGCTTTTTTTGCTTGGAATAATAAATGGTGGTCCTCTCGAAACTGGAAGTGTATATCACAAAATTTTAATTCCGTTTCCGCCTCTATACTCTATTTATACAGGTCCGGTCAGGTGCCCTCTCCCATTTGCTTTTACTGTTGAGAGCCAGAAAACATCGATTATTTTTTTCCTATTTGCCAACGTTCCACAGGTCACAGGAAGAAACATTTCGAAGCTATATTTAGAAAACTGAACATTACCCTAAATTCTGAAAGTATCCTTTCCCTTGGTGCTTCTTCTCAAGGTCACACCGACAGGAGCATCTGCAAAGCAGTTTGTGAACTTCTCAGAGATTCAAGCAGGTTTGTTTGTTTATTTTCCTTCGTTTTACTTTTTTTACTAATGAAATTCTAGTTCTTTGATATTACCATTCATTTATTCCTTTCAATTATTAGTTATTTTCCTACTTCATTCGTAACTTCATTTCTTCATCATAATTCTTCATCATAATTTAAAAAGCTTTTTCCCCATAACAATAACCGCTGGTTTAACGCCGATCCCCCATAGTGGGTATGAGCCAAGGTATATTGGATCAAGCAAGCGAGCAAGCAAACAGTAGCGGCCACTAAAAACGCGGTGTTCAAGAGGTCACCCATGTTGACGAGGGCTACCCTTGATAACCGCTCTCCAAAGCACCTCATTGGACGTGTATCTTCAGGAAAGATGCCACACATCGACACAAAACATGTATCTATTGATGTCATTAGATGACTATTACCTTCAGCCGATGGCAATCGATACGTTGTATTACCCAGATGCTGTTGTTTTGCAAATATTAAACTGAAATGATTGACAAAGCGTTACTTGAGATAGTTTTCCGCATTGGTATTCCCCAGAAAATATTCACCAACCGAGGCACCCAACCCGCCTCTCAGCTGATGAAAGAGCTCAACCACCTGCTTTCAACAGCTACAAACGCTGCCTCACTAACCAACGGCCACATGGCGTATTGAATAATTGTAATAAAAAGCTCAAGCTCATCATAAGAATCTGCCAGGAAAGTCCCACCAAAACGTGAGATCGCTACTTAGTTCCTGTTCTGTTCGCATAGAGAGAAGTACCACAGATAAGCTCGGTTTGCTCACCTTGTGATCTTCTCTACAGTCGTATACGTACAAGAACCAGTAGATCTCCTCAAAGATTTGTGGTCAACAATGCAGTTGAATAAGGAGATGAAAACAACGTATGCCTTTATTTCTTTACTTCAAGAAAAACTGCCACACACTTGTCAGCTCATCCACGAACTTCTCCAAAAATCGAAGGCTACCCGGAAGCACTGATTGGGCGTGTTGGTATAACATCATAAAGGGTGCTTACCAGCGCAAGAATCTGCGAGAACTTCGGCAGCATATTTATATGTCAACCGAGTTCCTCTGGAAGACTTAGCTCCTTCGGCTCCACAGCCTAGCGCCCACACGACATCAACCACTGAAATGGCCGATCTACAATCAGGAAGACTTGGACTTGCCCCAGCATGTCTCTAAAGTGCTTTCGTTGGGACCGAAGTTTGCGGTGGAGCCTAAGCGTTCCCCGCACGACCTTTTGGCTACCGTACGACAAGTCTCTCAGCGTGCTCCACCAGAAGAGCAAGACCGCTGCATAGCGGACGGCGTAGATGTCCTAAGTCAGTGTAAGGCGAGCCTCTCGACTCTTCCGGTAAAACGCGTTGTGGATTTTATGAAGGAGCATTCATTATGTGTGTTACCTGCTGACAAGGAGGGCGGCTTTGTCGTAATATTCCTTGAAAAAGTACCGGGAAAAAGCTTGTCGCACGGTTTCGACCCTTTTTGACTGTCAGGCTGAAGTGTCGACAAGCAAGCTCAAAAGTAAAGCTAAGAGCCTGCTTAGCAAGTTAAACCTTGTAAGTGTCCTTATCATTATGTCAGATGCCAAGGAAGATTTCCTTGAAGCCTTCTTCAGCGCGAAAACGCATAAGGTCGACATTCCTTTTAGGCTTATTGTATCTGAAAATAATACCTGCAAAAATGTATTGCACTCTACCTTCAGAAAACCTTGAAGTACCTAGAAGTGAACGATTCATTTCTGGTAAAAAGTACATGTGAAGTCCAGGAGTTCGTTTCATCGCGTTGCAATAAGACTCTTTTCGCCTTCTCTGTAGACTTCAAGGACCTGTACTATTTCATTCCGCATGACTCATTGTTACAATGCATTGTAGAATATATAGATGAGTATGGCGCCTCAAAATTCCAGACCCAGTCTGGCGTCAGCGTCAGTGGGTTTTTAGAGCTTTTAAGGTTTTACCTTCAGTCAACGTACATCCTATAGGATGGCGAACCTCACCTTCAAAAATCCGGTATCTGTATTGGTTCTTGCATCGCTCCCATCGTCAGTGACCTGTTTTTAGGCAAATTAGACAGATCCATTTCGTACGTTTTCACTAACACTAATGTGACGCACGTTTTCAGATACGTAGATGATTTTTTTTAATTTTTATGGACACTGACGTTGCATCGTATAATAATGACGCTCTTACAGTTTTAGACCTGATGCGAAATGGTTTTACACATTTTGAGCTTACTCATGAACTATCTGAGAATTGTGAAATCAGGTTCCTTGACTTTAAGCTTTTCCTGAATAATTAACGCACTTGCTGGATGTATCAACCGCGTGGAAATAAGCCTGTTTTGCCATTTCATTCCGCGCATTCTAAGTTAGTTAGGCGAGGTATTGCAAAATCTTGCTTCATGAATGCCTTGCGAAAATGTGTGCACAAGATTACAGAAAGCTTTGTTGAGCAATCTTCAAGGCTGACGTTGGCTGGTTACCCCGACCACGTGCAAGTTTCCGTTGCCGAAGGCCTGCTGCGTGAACTTAAGGCCAAAGGGACAGATAATGCAGTCCCACCTGTCACAGCTAGACAGGCTTTCACCGCGGTTCCATATATGCACAAGATAGTGCACAATCTTAAGAGTGGCACAGCAAGTTAATGTGAAGGTGGTCTTTACGGTCCCTCAAAAATTGAGTCACCTGTGCAAGCTGTCCGTTCCTCCATCCAGACCTACCCTCGATTGCACTACAAAACATGCAAATGAATTCAGAGATTGCATCTGTAATATGGTGTATCAGCTGCTGTTATCGTGTGGAAGGTATTACGTCGGTCAAACAGGTTGTTGTATAAATGAGAGGCTGAGGGAACATATGTGCAATGTGGATCACTATAGACAAGGATGGCTGTCCGTTCACTGCAGCACGTGTGGCTGCCGGCCAATATTTTCAGAGTGTTCTATTGTTGCTAGATGCAGGGATCGTACCACACGCGAGATCATAGAGGCAGAGAAGATTTGCTCATTGAAAGATGCTTGTGTTAGCACACCTTCTGTCACGCTCACCGATAAGGAAAAGTTGTTCCTTTGCTTGTCAATGTGATGTACTTATGCATTGTCATTGTGTTTCGCGCAAGACTAGTGCGACTGGTAACTGTATAAAAGCGAATACCTTCACAAAAAATAAATTGTTGGCAGTTCAGCGCTCTGTCTCGTCTCTTCTCCTGTCCCCTCCTGCCCTGTCGTTTGCGCTGGTAAGCACCCTGCATGATGAAGACGCGACGATTATCAGTGGGAAATTCAGTAACGCTTTTCATTCGATCAGTGAAAAACAAACTTCTACTGACGTTTAAAGGGCCATTCAGGATTCCTGGTAATATAATACGCACTAATTTCCTCCTTGACTTCGGCGCTAGAGAAGGTTATCTTTCGCACAAATTATCTTTAAAAACTGGCAGATTCCACGTACAGTGGAAATCGTTGATATGCGAAGCACAAAGAAGGAATGTTGATATGTCACTTTCAAATCTGAACAACGTTGCGAGGCAGAAGTAAATTATGCCGTACATGACTGCCATGTCATGATTATCATATTTGGATGTTTCCTTTAACTTCGTCGTCTATTCGCGTCACGCAGTGATGTTCCGTGCAGGGAGAAGTACGCTCCGAGCTGCGAAAGGGGATGGACGTGCGTCGCATGAACTCTGTACTTCGTGGCCCGTTTCACCGCAACTCTTCGCCCTTTCTTTGTGAAACTTTCCCAGTGCATTCGTGAAAGTGAGCGGATCATTTTAACACCTTGAGAGCCGAATCTAACTGTTTTGACGCCTCTGAGCCACTTTTGTTCTTTGCCACGCCGCTGATGCGCTCTATCGTGCGACGTTCGACTACGCGCTTTTGTGGAACGCACAGCCGCGTTCTGAGCCATATCAGCGGCTGACGCTACTTGCGTTTCGCCGCCTTCACCTAAAGTGTTTCTTAATCTTCAACCGCCGACATGGAGTATCAAGTCGACAGTGAATCCATCACCCAAGCAGAATTCCAAGCTGAATCACGCTGGATCCGTGCAGTAAAAGCACACCGTACAGCCGCGGCCCACCAGCTCATCACCTCGACAACGCCTTCCTCGACCCCGTCCCAGGAGACAACTCGGCCGCCGAAGACCACCCTAGTGCTCCCTCTCTTCGTCGTCATGCTCCCCTTCCTTGACTTCCTGCAGAGGACTTCAAGATCGTCTTCAGACCGGGAGGGGGACTTGATTGTTTGATTTGTGGGGTTTAACGTCCCAAAACTACCATTTGATTATGAGAGACGCCGTAGTGGAAAGCTCCAGAAATTTCGACCACCTGGGGTTCTTTAGCGTGCACCCAAATCTGAGCACACGGGCCTACAACATTTCCGCCTCCATCGGAAATGCAGCCGCCGCAGCTGGGAATCTAACCCGCGACCTGCGGGTCAGCAGCCGAGTACCTTAGCCACAAGACCACCGCGGCGGGGCAGGGGGACTTCACCTCCACACTACGACTAACGGTGTCCTGCTGCAAACCCTCTACAGCCTCGCCAACATCGACTACGCAGCCCCTCGCACTACTGACCGTGTACGCATCAATCCATACCACAACTCCTTACTGTCAGCACCCCATCTGAGCCACGTGCACGTCTCTACCTCCCTGCATCTGAACTCCGCCTGGGTACCATCTCTTACCCCCTACGTGCCTACATGGCAGCACCAGATAATGCCCTCCGTGGCATCACCTACAACGCCGTCGACTCCCAAAAACGGGACGAGATCATCCAAGATCACCAGTCTATGAATTTGAACACCCCCTACGCCATCGCCAACGCGTGCCGGATGGGGCGCTCAAAATCCATCCTAATTACCTTTGTCGGCACTACTATCCTCCCCTCTTCGATCGTTCTCAATTACGACGTTTACCATGGCCACCCGTTCCGCCCGAAAGCTGAGGCCTGCATTAACTGCTGGACTCCTGACCATCGCGTGGATGTCTGCATCAAGCCCAAGTCCGCCCTCTGCTACCGCTGCGGCCAGACCCACGAGAGAGTTGAGCCCCCGACCTGCGTCCCATGCTGCATCCAGTGCAAAGAAAACCACGTCGTGGGCTCACGTCCATGTAAACTCCGATTCAACAGGAGTGGCTCGTCACCCTCGTCCAGCTCTAAGCCCCAGCCTCCGGCCCCAGCACCACCTATTGGACCCATCCTCAAGAGCTCCCGGCCTTGCCGCCCCCACCACTGGTCTACATCTCGTGGTATCCGGTCTTCCAGCCACCACCGCTCCGCCTCTGTCCCGCCTCTGCTCAGGCCCTAGGCATCCACCGCCCCCGCCACCACTAACACCACCACCTCGGCTGCACCACCGGTAAGCTCGACAATGCAGTCTCACACATCAGACCCCAAAATCGCGGCTCTAGAGGCCACTATAACTGCCCAGCAGCTCCAAATTCAAAGCTGACGCGGCAGCTGCAGGCCGCACTGGCACATCTGTCTTCTCCCGTTCCTCCTCTTTCTCTAGCTCCCACCCCTACACAAATGCCGTCTCCAGCTGCACCAGCTGAGGGGTCCATGAACACGGCACCATCGGCTGCATCATCGCGCGCCTCTTGCCCTACCCGTCAACCCCCGCAGAAATGCCAATCACCCTCCTCCGACACCATCGTCCCAAACGAGCATGACGTCGTTCGCGAAACAGCCTGCTTCTTGGAGTCGCTTGAGCAGCGCACCATGACCCGCTTCACACGACTTGAAGAGCGTGTAGCCCCTATCTCCTATAGACACGCGCGTGACCACCATCGACTCCCACCTCGCCGCCTTAGACGCCATGGTAGCTGCCCTAGAGACCCAAGAGAGCTCCACTGAGGCCACCCTTGCGCATCGCTCGCTCCCCGACCCACTCACCCCGGCACATTAACCAACTCCGCCCAGTTTCCCTGTCACTCATCATGGCCAGGCACCACCCGCACCTTAATCTCTAGCAGTGTAATTGTCGGGGGTTCCACGCCAAATGGAGCACCCTTCAGCTCCACCTCCAGATCATCTCTCCCGACACTACTCCCTCTGTCACAACACTTCACGAACCACTAAGTCCCGTAAAACTTCGCGATTACACCGCCTTTCACCCATCTTCTGAGGCCCACTCAAACGTTGCAACGCTGGTGCACCGTAACTCTACTGCGGTGCTGCACGAGTTCATCACTCCTGATGAACTCGTGCCGCAGGAGTGATGACCGCATTCATCACTCGTGATGGTCTTTATCAGTTTAAGGTGATGCCCTTTGGACTCTGCAATGCACCAGCCACATTTGAAAGAGTGATGGACTCATTGCTCCAAGGGCTGACATGGTCCACCTGCTTGTGTTACCTTGATGATGTTATTGTCTTTTTGCCCACATTCGACTCGCATCTTGATCGTTTGTCAGCTATTCTGGACGTTTTTCGTCGAGCCGGACTCCAGCTTAACGCCTCCAAGTGCCGCTTCACTCGTCGTCAAATTTCCGTGCTCGGTCACCTTGTCGATGCTGAAGGCGAGCGTGCAGACCCAGAGAAAATTCGCGCAGTCACGAACTTTCCCGTTCCGAAGACCACAAAGGATGTCCGCAGTTTTCTCGGGTTGTGCTCATATTTCAGATGCTTTGTTAAGGACTTTGCGACCATTGCACGCCCACTCACAGACCTCTTGAAGAAAGACACCTCGTTTACCTGGGGCCATGACCAAGCGTCATCGTTTTCGCAACTTACGACATTGCCTACAACGCCACCAATCTTGGCTCACTTTGATCCATTAGCCCCAACCAAGGTTCACACGGACGCCAGTGGACACGGCATAGGAGCTGTGCTATTGCAGCAACAACGTGGACACGACCGTGTATAGCCTACGCAAGTCGACTGCTATCTCCAGCCGAGCGCAACTATTCCATTACGGAGCGCGAGTGCCTCGCCCTTGTATGGGCAGTCGCCAAGTTTTGCCCATACCTGTACGGGCGCTCATTCCGTGTTGTCACGGATCATCACGCGCTCTGCTCGCTAGCCTCCCTGAAGGACCCCATGGGACGTCTCGCTCGTTGGGCTCTACGCCTTCAAGAGTACACGTTCTCTGTAATGTACAAAACATGGCGATTACATCAGGATGCGGATTGTTTATCCCGCTACCCTGTTGACGAAGCAACCGATACTGACGCTATCACGGACACTTTTTCCGTGTCGCAGCTGTTAAACATTGGCGAAGAGCAACGCCGGGATGCTTGTTTACGAGCCATCATTGACAAACTGGAATGTGCTTATCTCCTTCTTGAAATCTTTCCTCGCCATCGCACTGAGGCAAGCCTTTTTGATCTCAATGTGTACAGCCCTCCCGAAGCTCCTTCTGCCACTCTGTTCCTCGTCCTTCGCAAAGCGCTTTCCTGTGCCGGCCGCAATGCCCTAGTAATTCTAGGCGACTTCAACGCCTCCTATACCAGCTAGGGCTAGCCCCAGAATACCCACAAGGGCCACTCAATCTGGAACTTCATCCAAAACAAACGCCTGTCTATTCTTGATCAGTTCACTCGCCCTACCAGAATCAGATCCAGTTTTCAACGAGATACCAATCCGGACCTTGCACTGACCAGTTTGTAGCCGACTCATCCTGGTCTAATACGGGTATCTCCCTCGGTAGCAATCGCTACGTTCTTTGCACCACTTTCCCACTCCCCTTCCTTGCTCACTCCTCTACTCGTCTTGCCCAGATAGTGGACTGGGATTGCTTCCGCTCCCTTCGTCTCTCTGCTTCCTCTCCTTCTGCTATCATGGACCTCTCAGTCTGGACGGACACCATTTCGAAAGACGTCCGCACTGCTACATCCACCCTCCCTGCAGTGCCACTTTCCACTATGGCAGACAGCCGTATGCTGCACCTTTGGAAGGCCTGTCACGCAGTTCACCACCGATGGCAGGCCCAGAAACATAAGCGCCACCTGCACCTCCGTTTGTCCCGGCTCGCGTTGGACATGGAGGAGCGCTGCTCCTCTCTTCTACGACAACAGTGGTGTCAAACGTGCGACCGCATGGCCGGCAACCTTCGCCGCCGCGGTACTTGGCGGCTTCTCAGGGTGCTGCTTGATCCCACCCATACCAAAGCATCCCAGCGCAAGGATGTCTCCCTTCTACTTCACTCTTCCTCACTAACCGATACTGAGTTTCTGGCGACCATCCGGGACCACTACCTCTGCACCGACCCGCACACTCCACTTGCTGCTTACTCCGGCTCCTCCAACAGTGACCTTTATGCTGACATTTCTTTGACTGAGGTTCGTACTGCGCTACTCAAGCTGGCACAACCTCGACTCCGGAGGCGGACCGCATTACTAACAAGCCTCTCCGCAACCTAGATACCCCTCCCCCAAACTCTGACCGACCTTCTCAACACACATTGGCAGGCTGGTACTCTTCCCTCCTCCTCTACCCAACCACGTGTCTCTTTCATTCCTAAACCTGGCAAACCCATTTAGCTCGAGAAACTCCGCCCGATCACTCTGACATCTTGCCTTGGCAAACTATTCGAGCATGTCATCCTGGCCTGCCGCCAAACTACCTGAACGACCATGACCTATGTCCGGACTCCTTGTTCGGCTTTCGTCCGCAGTTGTCCACCTAGGATATCATGCTCCAGCTCTCTGAGGATGTCTTACACTCATACCATCAAAAACGCACTCGAGCTATCCTGGCGCTGGACCTGACCAAAGCGTTCGACAATGTACACAACACAGACGTTCTGAACGCTTTCTCTTCCCTTGACGTCGGACACCGTGTACATGCTTACATCACCGCGTTCCTCGCCAACCGTACCGCAGAAATTTCATACGGCCCACTTTCTTCTCCTTCTTTCTCCTTAGGCAACAAGGGTACTCCCCAAGAGTCTGTCCTGTCCCCTCTTTTTTTGGCATTACCCTCTTTCCACTGGCATGCAAGATTAGCGCAATACCAGCTGTATCTCATGCTTTCTATGCCAAACATGCCCCTTTGGGTGACCGCCGGCAATCTTGGCAACATGTAGACCATTGTCTAGTCGGGTGGGGACGCAGTGACGTCTCACACCCGAGCTATCGAGTTGAGCTGCTCTGCGACGAAACCGGGGCTTTTGCTCCTCCTGCCTCGGGGAGGAGCAAAGGCTCTCCCGTCTCCTTCTCCCCCATCTCCTTCTTCACCCTCCATCTCCATTGATGGCACACCACTTCCTCTCGCCTCCACCCTTCGTATTCTTGGACTCTTACTTCAGTCCATTGGTAAGCACACTACCCTCATCACTAGACTCGGCAACGCTGTACACCAGACCACGCACCTCACGCTCTAAGGCAGAAGAGTGTTAAAAGGGTGTGTGGTTCGTCCCTTTGGGAACTAATTTGGATACCATAACCATTATTACCTTTAAGGACTAATGGCACCGGATCAAACAGTTAGTCCCCACAGACGAGCTCAAGAGACTAACACTTAGTTCTCACACTTACACCTTAGTGCTTAGCCGTTAGCCCCACAATCCATCTCAAAGGACTAACATTTAGTCCTCACATTTGCACATTATAGGGCAACTATTAATTCCCACAATTATACCTTACCAGGCAACCGTTAGTCCTCACAGTTGCACTTTGCTGGACGAATGGTTCATCCACTGAAATACTCTAATCGGATGAACTTTTTGTGCCCAGTGCAAACATTGTTTTTCGTTTATTTTCAGCCAAGCATAACACATTTCGCCTGTTTTTTGTGCAGTGAGCAACAGGTTGCGCAAAAAGAACGCGCGAAAAAGTAGTCAGCCATCTATGTGTAACTGCTTTCGCAGTCACGGCAACAACTAAAGACAAAAGTGAGACATCAAAATCTTTTATTTTTCTACATACACACCAAGTTTCTCCATTCTTTTAAGCGAATTCATGGTGAAGTGTACAAGTACAGTCTCCTTGTCAAATCTTGTTCAATCCTTGTGCAGCTCCTCCGACGGAAGCGATAGATGACAGGCATTGCAGACGCCAGCACACGCAGCCTTCTGGCTCTTGTGTTCCCATGGCTGCACGTACAATAATATAGTACAAATACTTAGACACACGTGACAGAATAAGACAAACGCATATGACAAGTACGTGTACAAAAATAATAAATACAAGCATTAAAATATGACACACAAAAAAACTTTACCTTCACATGTCGCACAGTTTTTCTGAAGCTGCTGTGACGAAAGAGATGGATCACAGGCATCGCAAACGCCAGGGCACACAGTCTTCAGCACAGTGTGCCCCCGGCTGCACAATAAGTATGTAAAATATAGTGAGTTACACGTGACAGAGGTTGAATACAAATGCATATGAGAAATACGTGCAAGGTGAAATCAAAACATACGTGAGATGTCACATGCTAAGACTCATTTCAATCCCCGTAGCGCAACAGCTTAGGAGCAGCGGCCGTAGCCACACCTCTGCGAACCACCGTGCCGCTAACAAGTCGGCGAGTCCTAAGCGAGCAATGTCGTTCAGCTCGAGCAAGCGAATGTGAGACCAAACACGCCGCTGCACGCGGAGTGTCTGCCGCCAGCGAACTTCGAACAGGAGAGCGAGCGTACGCTTGGCCACCACAACGAACAGCGTCGAGCTGGTTTGGAGCTAGCACCGAAGAAATCGGCGGTAATGCGGCCCTTTTCCACAAAGTCGATCGAGTACAGCGCGCAAACGCGAGTATGCGCGCGTTTGCAGCGCGCAAACGGATGGCGCCGAGATGCTTGCGACCGACTGACGGGAAAGGCAACTGTAATGGCGACCAATTTTAGTGAGTTCCGACGCTAGCGAAAGCCTCGTCAGCCCGTGCTGGTGCACTTTCAGCGCGCGACATACTACAACCAAGCTCTTTACGAGAACCCGCAACGTGTTTTCGACGACTCCCAACACAGCGACGAGGTCTCAGCCCAATATCGTCAGCCCGGAGCTCATCGTGGCGGCGGCGACAGGCGATCACTCGATGAGCGAGCGTACAGGAGGCCGACGGCAATAGCGGCCAATTTCCAGGCGGTCGCAAAGCACGGGCGAACTGCAGATGCCGAAGCTGACATTCGCGATGCATTTCGTGCGTGCGATATACAACACGACTGAGCCCGTTGCCGGCAAGTGCGATCCGTATCACACACGTGACAAGTAGAGTAGAATAAAAAATGAGACCTACTTGCCTTAGAATTCAGCGCTGTTTTTGCCCTTAGTCGCACTGAAGTATATATCCGATACGCCTGTTGTGTTCTCAGCCGCCATATTGGCCTTCCCAACTGTTGCTGTCTTGTGCTGGTCGTGACTATCTTGAAGTCAGAGATATACAGTGCGGCGTGGTGATGTGTCGAGACTGGCTCCAGACTTTACGGGTGCAGTGAAACGCAAAAACAGCAGCCCACGCTCATCCAAGCGTACACACAAGCATCACGTCGTAATTATTAGATCTTCGAATCCAGGCGGCCGTGGTCGAGCACTCCGAGCGTGATGCAACGCCAACGGTCGCCGGCAAAATACAGGGAAAGACTGAGCCAGCAAAGTAGCAGAAGGGAGGAGAAAGAGGGCTGGTCACCTTGGCAACGCTTTTCGCGCTGCCTGCAATCAGCGGGCGGTTCATCTCCTTGGAGCGTGTTTGGAAACTAAGTGGTTTTGCGCGGCACACTTCCCTCTGTGGTTGCTCCTCAACGGTCTATCTGTTCATCGCGCGTGCTTATTCGGCTCCGTTGCTCCTTTTCGGGTAATTTTGCCTTAGAGTGCATACGCCGCATCGCAAGCCACCACCATGGCATGCACGAACACGACCTCTACCGCCTGGTTCAGGCCTTTGTTCTCGGCCACTTTGTTTATTCTCTACCGTATCTCTTCCTTTCGCGCACCGAAGAAGACAAAGTCAACTGCCTTATTCGTCAGGCGTATAAGCCCTGCCCTTCCCACATCTTTCTCAACGGTTCAGCTACGGTCCATGGGCGTCCACAACTCCCTCACGGAGCTGACGGAGGCCCATCGCACGGCCCAGCTCCTCCGTCTCTCTTGCACATGGCCAGGTCATGCACCTCTCTTCACCCTTAAACTCTCCCCCATCTTGCCTCTTCCCATTTCACTGCCCATCCCTTCCCACGTCTCTTCCCTTCTAGCAATCGATCCCTTCCAAAGAATATGCATAATCCCGAAAACCACCCCTCCCGTAGAGCAGCGCGAGCTTTCGCGCTTTGGCGTAAGTTCGGACGGCAACCCCACATGGCTCAAGTGGATGCCACCCCGTATCGCCTATACGCAGCCCACGCCCTCGCAGTCACCGACAACTCCCTCCGACCTATTATTACCGCCTCCGTCAGTCCTTCCGCCTCTGTTGAGGCTGAAGAGGCAGCTATTGCCCTCAGCATTACATAAACCTCAGCAGAATACAATTTTTTCCGACTCTAAAACCGCGGTATACATCTACGTGGTAGCTCCCCGGCCACAGGCATCTGCTGGTCTGGCACCATTTCCTCTCGCCCCATTTATATCATCTAGGTACCCACTCACGTGAATCATCCAGGCAACGAGGCGGCCAATTCTACCACTTGCAATTCGACCGACCGAGCAAGCCTGCCCCCGCCCGGAATGAACACGCGTGGCACGCTTCTTACGTACCACGACATCACTTTGCATTACCGCCTGTCCCGCCTCAACTTCCCCCCACCACACCAATTTCTTTCCCAGCACAAGCAACACCTGTGGCGCCAACTTCAAGCCCACACCTTTCTTACTCCTGCACGTCTTGCCCTCTTCCACCCCGGAAGCTACTCGCCGGCCTTACGCTTATGTTGCGGCTCAATCGCCAACTATGAGCACATATTTTACTGTTGTCGGCACACTTTTATCTTACCTCTCGGCACCTCATAAGTTCGCTGCAGTGGGAGGTGCTTTGTTCAGCCCAAGGCCGGACCTGCAACTTCGGCTGGTGACTTGGACGGAGAACATCGCGGCTAGGCACTGCCTGGAAGCCACAACCGGCAGCCTGAAGGCCGCCCACAATGCTGCTTTTGGTTTTTTAGAAAAAGTGGTTAACGATTTAGAGTACTAGGTACTCTACTATGGGAGAGCGTAAAGCCGTCCCGTGGGGGGCATGAACCTTGACGTGATGAAAGCGAGAGGGGCGAAGCTCCTTACAGCGGCACCCGTTCGTTCCCTGTAGTCTTAGTAGTAGCGTGTAACCAGTCTTACATTTTGACCTCCAAGGTGGTGCTGGGAGGAGATTTCTTCTTCGCGTTGTTGAACAATAAAAATTCGCAGCGTGCGCGCTAACTAAAAGTCGAATTCTTCTGTCTCTCATTCCCCCTTAGCAGCCATTGGCATGTACATTGAGCACTATCTGACAAGAAACGGTTTGCTACGTTATACTCGCTGGGCGTAACCTCCCTGGTTTTAAAAAGGTTTAGCGAGCGTTGGACCGCAGTGCCATGAATACACCGAACTAGTATATACCATGAACTCGAGTTGGTTAAAGGTGGAAAGTAGACAAGAAGCGCAAGCCGTAAGAAAATGTGCGTGTGCCACCTCTCGTTTAGTCTTTGGAATGTCCGCTGGATGGCGGTGCTTTTATATGCGGAATATATGATGAAAAGAGTCGAGATGTTGATACTTAGGAGTGTTGACTAGATGGACGAACGGACACACAGACAGATGCATAAACAGACGCACGGATGGCTGCACGGACGGATGGACGCATGGACGGACGCAGGAGCGGATGCATGGACGAACGCAGGGACGGACTCACAGATGGACGTGCGGACGCACGAACAGACGCACGCATGGACGGGCGGATGGACGCACGGGCGGCCACACAGACGCACGCATGGACGGACGCAAGCAAGAACGAATGGACGGACGGATGCTTCGCCCCAATCTCCATCATTCACTCCGTAGATGTGCTGCCAATATTTTTAAAATTTTTTTAAGCAGTATTTTGCTTTTTGGCCTTCTGACGAATAAAGTTTTTCACCACCACTACCACCGTACGGGGAATTTTCCCCGTTTCGGGGCCCTATTTCGAGGAATATTCGCCTGTCGTTTTTCAACCAAGGGGACAAAGAAAATCTTCGATATTGCAGGTAAATTCAGGAATGGTTAAATTCTCTTATGATGACCGATAATTAGCGGTCACAGTGGGTATTCATCTGCTGTAATTGCTTCTGATGTATGCAGTGATATTGTTTGTGGTCATTACGCGAAGTGATTTCTAGTTCCCTAGTGGTGTTAGACTTGAAGCCTACATTATATAGTGTACTAACTGTACATGAATTATTAAAGTTGTGCTTTGGTTGTGCGGCAGTGGAGGGGCTAGTCATGATTGCAAACTTGACATTACGGGAGACATGAGTATTTAGAGTATGTGCGTGGAAAGGGACAGAAATTAGTACTGTACTGCAGAGAATCTCGCTGGAAATTTCGTCAAGGTTTGCAGGGAGAAATCTCCGAAATAGAGAATTTCTGTTCCTGAATGCCAATTCCACGGCTTAGTATGGAACATCACCGACATCACGTGTTACCAGATTTATTGTATATTGAGCTGGTGAAACGGCCATGAGCGAGCAGTGAGCGTAACGTGTAGTAATTTTCTACATGACACGCATATGATGACTATCATGTTTGGACGTGTCAGTCACTTTCTTCGTCCGTTGGTGTTACGTACTACCAAATTTCGTTAATGTCAAGCTAGCATAACGGCCGCGAGCGCATCATGAGCGTGGTATGTAGTCTTGTTGTAACATGACACACACCTTATGATTATCATGTTTGCATGTCACATACCTTCGTCATGCATTCATGTCCCGTATTACCAAAGTTGCTATATATATGAAGCTAACGAAACGGCCGTGAACGCATCATGAGCATGGCATGTAGTCATGTTGTTACATGGCACGCATCTCATAATTATCATGTTTCTACTAGTCAAATTCCTTTGTCATTCATTCGCGTCCCGTAATACCAAATTTGGTATATGTCAAGCTAGCGAAACGAACGCGAGCGCATCGTGGGCGTGGCACGAAGTCATGTTGTTACACGACACGCATCTCATGATGTCAACGTTACGGCCAGTGAGTTATGTTCGCCATGCAGTCATGTGATACTACACTAGTTCTTTCATTATGTCATGCGAAAAAAACCAACGCACGAGCAGCAAGACCACGACATATAAATCATGCCATTCATGACATCCATGTCATTATTATTATGTTATGACTATTCACTTTCGCTCGTAATACAGTCATGTTATGCCATATCAATTTTGGTGTCGATGCCATGATCGAAACGGGCAGGAGATCCAAAAGTCGTAGATAGATAGATAGATAGATAGATAGATAGATAGATAGATAGATAGATAGATAGATAGATAGATAGATAGATAGATAGATAGATAGATAGATAGATAGATAGATAGATAGATAGATAGATAGATAGATAGATAGATAGATAGATAGATAGATAGATAGATAGACAGACAGACAGACAGACAGACAGACAGACAGACAGACAGACAGACAGACAGACAGACAGACAGACAGACAGACAGACAGACAGACAGACAGACAGATAGATAGATAGATAGATAGATAGATAGATAGATAGATAGATAGATAGATAGATAGATAGACAGACAGACAGACAGACAGACAGACAGACAGACAGATAGATAGATAGATAGATAGATAGATAGATAGATAGATAGATAGATAGATAGATAGATAGATAGATAGATAGATAGATAGACAGACAGACAGACAGACAGACAGACAGATAGATAGACAGATAGATAGACAGATAGATAGATAGATAGATAGATAGATAGATAGATAGATAGATAGATAGATAGATAGATAGATAGATAGATAGATAGATAGATAGATAGATAGATAGATAGATAGATAGATAGATAGATAGATAGATAGATAGATAGATAGATAGATAGACCTCGCGTAACAAATTGAGGAAATCTTTTCTTTCTGAAAAAAACGCTTATCACGTTGCACTTGCACTTGAAATTCCTTATGCGCATAGTCATGTTAGCACCAGTTTACAATATAATCATTGTAGCAGGTCGCTGGCGTAACGCCCAATCGAACCTCGCATGACGTACATGGCAAACATGTGGGACGCAACATAAAATAGCCTTACCTTAAAAAAGGCAACCCACACTCAAAATTGAGTATCATCTTAGAATTCCGAAACAAAGAAATCCTTTGAGGATAGTTACCAGAAAAAACTGTCTTGCATTAATAAGTTAGAGCAGACAATGTGCGACAGTGACGCTTGGATATAGGGAAGGTATATCGCTGTAATATGGTGCCTTTGGATTCATGAGACAACCTGAAATCCGTAAATATTTCTGTTCTCCTTTCACTTACGAAGCCAAGGACACTATACGATGATAAATTAAATTGCCTCTACCATGGAGCGCCACAGTATTGCTCCTTTGCCCAGTTATTCAGCAAACACTTGACAATTTACAAGTGACCCCCTGAAGATTGACTAGAGCATTTATTAAGGAAATAATGAAGTTAAATGCCTTCAGTTTGTGCGTAATGCTCAATCAGAATTCTTTATCAGTGCCTATTGCGTTACCAGATGATTCGGCTTGCATTTTCTTTAGCTACAAGTGCATACAAGAGTGCTTGATTGAAACAAATTATTAGGGGAACGCAGAGTGTTTAAAAATATCATTTCACAAAATAAATCCTGTCTATGTCCCTTTTTACCTCAATGGTGCTTTTATTCTACACATCTTAAGCCGTTAAGCCCAAGCTTTCTCTGTCGTGTTTTAATTTCATCTCAGAATATGAATGCTAGCGCTGAAATCAAACTATTGTCAATAATTATTGCTGTACAGATCGCAGACCCCATACGAAGACACTTAAGCACTGGGACAATGTTAAACGTTGTGGAATACTAACGTTTCACCTTCAAGGTAAGCTGTGCTGCTTAGTACCAAACTTGACCTATGTCAGACTTTGGGAATGCGCGACCCTATGTGAACTATCAGCAGGCAACTGAATGAATGGTTGACGCTACATTCGATAGTCAATTTTGCGACAAAATCACGACCACGCTGAAAACGAAGAAACACAGAGACAGGACGACCACCCGTCCTGTCTACGTGACTGTTTGCTTTCACTGTGGTCGGTATTTCGTTGCGCAATTTAATAATAAATTGATTGATATGTGGGGTTTAACGTACCGACCTCGCCATATGAATTATGAGAGATGCCATAGTGGAAGGCTCCGGAGATATCGACCACCAGGGGTTCTTTAACGTGCACCCAGATCAGAGCACATGGGCCTACAACATTTCCGCCTCCATCAGAAATGCAGCTGCCGCAGCCGGGATTTGATCCCGCGATCTGGGGGTTATCAGCTGAGTACCTTAGCAACTAGACCACCGTGGCGGGGCTTAATATTGAACTCTGACATGCCACAACTAGCGCACAGCTAGTACTAATGTAGTCACCTCTACTTTATTCAGGCATTTATTCATATATGTTTCTTTAGGCAATGATGTTTTAAGCACTTGATAAGCCACTTTTGAAACACTGTCTTCTTGTTGCGTGCGTGCAATTTGTTTTTAAAGAGTAAACCACTTCATTACTGCATAGTAATAATAACTACTGCATATATTTTTTTTTAAATCTAGCTCGTAATGTGTTCCCGTGGGTCGCTTTATGAAGTAGCCATTCCAGATAATCGGGACGTGCATAAAATTTCACTTCGTTCCTACTAAAATCTGATAACGTTATAGGGATTCACTTAACAGTTTTGTATTAGCGAATTTCTCACTCTTAGGAATTACTCTTTGGCTTCACGACCATTGTAGTTGGTGGCTACAATGGTCGTGAATACGCGACACGATCCTGATGACATCTAGCAGTGTTTATATTGTTTGAAACGTTTTGCGTTCACTATTTAAAGAGTGCTACTTTTTTAGCTGTTGTTAGAAATGTTTTTACTAATCCTATGATCAGCCTGATTTATTTCACAGGACAACATCACTGCGAGCTTCTTGTATGGGACAGTCGAATACGACAAGTTTATCAGCGCCACGAAAACTATACTGACTGTCACAACGAATACAGAGTGCACTGCGGCAATGCATCGTTCTTGGTACAGCTTCATCCAAGCTGCCCGAATTTCGTTAGCCCTGTTCAGCATTGGAAATACGAATAAAATATTTTTTATATAGCTATAGTATCATTATTAAGCAGGAGAGTGCATAAAGAAGTGCTCGCCTTGTTTTGTTTCCTGTTAATAGCAATTTAAATTTGTGATTAGGCCTACTCAGTTACCTCTGGAATTGACAGCACAAATAACACACAACTGCAGGAACAGACATGGGCTTGCTGGTTTTAATGTGGCCGATAACAACACCGTGCAAAGCGTATTGTGCTGCTTTAGTAGCCTAGGGAAAGGCCCAAGTTTTATGCTTGAGTTGCCGGTGAGCAATCGTCTGCTATTTCTAGACATATACATCATATGTTTTTTTAAGACACGTGTGTTGTATGTCTTTGCCTATAGCTAGGAAAGATTTGTTACCGTATGGGTCGACACTTTCTAAATCTATCTAGAAGGTCATCTGTTCTCTTTGCCTTCAGTCTGCTCTGCCAATGTCCTGTGAGCACATGCTTGATAAGAGCTTTAGGGCCTATATTGATAGACTTAAAAACGCCGACTTGCCCAGATTCATTTTATCTCATGTAGCTGAATCTTTCCTACAAAAATTCAAATGAAAGAAGAAAAACACACAGACCTGGCAAGAGCGGAGGAGTCCACAAGTAGTGCCCTATACCCACCGTGTTGCGCATGGCCTGAAAAAGTTGCTGTCGGGTACGGTGTGCCCGTGGTGTTTTGACACCAAGGTAACTTGGTGGTTTATGCGCACGCATAGGGAAAGAGAAGGAGCCACAGTGTGAGGCGAAGCGTGGGCAGACGTTCGTGAAGCGCGTTGTTGGCGTGGTGTATAAAATTCCACTGACTTGCGAGATGGTGTACACGGGTCAAACAGGTCGTTGTGTGAATATTAGAGCCCGCGAACATTTTAAATCGTTAGATAAAGGAACACGCTCCAATTTAACCCTTCATTCTAAACGGTACGCCAGTGCTGAGCAAAATCACGATTTTTTGCAGAAGCCATGAAAAATGGGCACGTAAAATATTTGATTCCTTTTACATATTGTAAGAATGGCGAGGCAAATTGTAGTAATAGCTCTTCGGCGTTTTGCAGAAAGAAAAAAAAGGTTTCCTGAAATTTTTTCTGTAATCTTGAGTGACTAGTAGGGCGAAAATGCATATAATGATTGTTATTAATTTATTGTGCTTTGCTTCTTTTTTTGTTAAGAGCTTGTAGCATGACTATGTGACCGCATGAGTACATATACTTTAGCCTGGCATACGTGAATAAACAGTTCGCAGTCGCGCCACTTTCCTGTCTCCTTCGTTACCGGTGTTAGTTATGTTATTGGCTGAATAAATCTTTTGCTGATGCTTTGGGACAACGAATTGTCGCTGTGAACGGGCACCGTGGCGGAATAATTGACGGGTACTTCACCGCTTTGCCATCGCCGTTAGACATGGCGATTCCCGCAGTGCACCTGCGGCATACCCTCACGCACGGCTCTGGAATTTCAGTGACAGTTAGCACTTCTCCAGCAAGAAACTTCATCGATTACCCCCCATGTGGACAGCAAGACACAACAGACACACCACTGTTTCACACAACTACATTTTGCCGTCGGTTCTCTCGATCGAGTCTTGACAACAATTGCATACGCAGCCTTTCGCTGGAATCCAAAGTCACACACGCGGGTTCTCTCTGTAAGCCTGGTTATCACGATAAAAACTGAAGATGGAATTCTAGGTTTGCCGCTATAGTCCCATACTGACTAACAAAGCTCATTTCGCGACCATGGCTTTGCGTGAAGCGTACGAGACGCCTTCGCTTGTTTTGTGCCTGCTAGTGAAAACGTTGCAAGAAATGTCTTCCTTCAATGTGCAGTAATCTGAAAGATCACGAGTAAAAATGTTATTGTACCTCTTACTTGCTAAGAAAGGAGAACGGAAGCACGTGTTTTGGAATCAGTAGCTGGAGCACACGCTTGGAACGTCACCAGCTTGAAAAAATTACAAGGGGCGAAGTTTACGGCATTCCGAGTTCAGCATTCCGAGTTCATTCCGAGAAGTTCAGCATTCCGAGTTCTTCTATGTGTTCAGCAGGAGACGCAGAAACACGTCGGCACTGTGATTAAAAGGAAATAGATGCCTCACGTCGATACGCCTTACGTATACGTAAACACACGTTGACTGTACGTACTGCACCGCGCTCGAGCCTTAACCACGGCCGGGCTAGAGAGCGAGCGGCGCGCGCGCTTTTACGGCCTTCGCAAGAGGCCTAGTTCCTGCCTGCGGCCGCTGCTAGGAGCTGGCGCTGCGGGCCAACCCTGCGGACGCGCTCGTCTACCACTCCGCGCGCGGGCGAGCTATGCGCGGCTTCTGCTCTTCTTTTTTTTATTTTTCACTACAATCACCGCTACTGGCGTACGCAGAAGGGGGGTTAAAGGGGGCCGGGTAGGAAGAACCAAACGAAGACTGCGTGCCCATCCCCGAATAATGGTTTCTGATCTTCGGCTCATTATTTGTGTCGCACGCTACGCACCAGCCCACGGCCGGGCTAGAGAGCGGCGCTACAGTGCGCGCCGCTTTCTCTCTAGCCCGGCCGTGACCAGCCATACGCGACTTCGATGTATCTTCTCAAAGCGACGATGAGCCATTTTGCAATTTCTCTGAAGAAATTAATGAAATAATTACAAAATTCGACAGAACGTGGAATCGCCCTAAATTGTATCGTGAATAAATTACAAGCTTTGGCTTTTCTCTGTTGTGTGGTTTAATTTTTGTGTACTTTTTTGGTCTTTCACGCTGCCCTCCCTGCCCCCCCTCCCCCTTTTCTGAACTGAAATCCTAAGTACTCCGCTATCGTGGGCGCCCACCATCGGGTGCAACAAACAGAATTGCTGCAAAATTTTGCTCTCAGCGCAGCGTGATTGATTCGCCTTGGCTAGTTTCAATGTTTCGGTTTCATATGCAGGTTGAAGTACTTAGCGGCGTACTCTAATTGTTATAGGTTACGACTTAAAACTTGCAGAGCGTTAGTTAGAAATCTTTAAAAACGCATGCCGAAGAAAAAGCATCGGGGATAATCTGTGAACTGAAAGGCACCAGGCAAACTGGAATCGAGTTTATTAGTTTATTATATGGAAACGAGTTCGAGCACCAGAAAAATCATCTTTGGCGTGACAGAACAGTCTTGCACAAAAGAAACGTTGTTCGAGCTGGAGAAGCTTCACAGTCGGAAGTGCTTTCTCGACGGCTTATGTGTATAGTTCATGTGCTTTTCATTGTCGTCGGTGACTCGAGTGGAGTGATTCACTAAAAGGATCCTGAAGAATTTGTCAGCAATCAAACTTGCTGACCGTCTTCCGTGACTATTGTCAACACTTTCGGGGCAGTTCAGCAGAGGTACGTCCTCAAGATGCGGTCCTACGAGCAGCTGTAGAACTTCGAGAACATGCGTGCGTGGCAGGTGTTTTGCTAGTTTCTCGAAGAATGTGACGATCCCGTTTAAAAGTGCAAGGAACTCTGGCCTCGGGTAGGCAAGGCCGCTTCTGTCCTGGCCTCTCAAAAGCGCGTACAGTGGCTGATCTTTGTCGCTTGTAGTGAGGAGCATGGCGCAAGATTCGCACCCGAAGTCCGTGATCAGTTTCGCGATGTAACCGCCGACGTAGGCCAAACCAGAGCATGTCACAGACAGTGGGGGAGCGGAAGTACATTCCCTAAGCTCTTTCAGGTCGTCAGAGAACGTCACCGACAGGCTACTGACCAACTTGTCAACATCAGTGTCGCACGTCACGACTTCAGGTGGCCTTGCGAACTTGGATTTTACAATTTGGTCCTAAGCAGCCGTCACAGCCCGGGCGTCGAGCATGTCATTTCCACCGCACCTGACTCTGCCGAATACTGCTTCTATGGGGTCGCTGTTAAGCTTCCTTGTTAGCACGTAGTTGATGCCTTTGGTTAGGAGGTATCGAGTTGTTTCCACTGTTGACTTTGTAGTGAAAAGCAGGGTCTCAAACGTTTCGTCGGTGAAAGCGCCCTTCCCAGAGGCGACTGAGCTTGCTTGTACTTTCTTTACATAGCACGTGAAGTCATTTTCTAGCCACAATAGCCGGCCATCGTCCACGTCTGCAATGGGGGCCTTCTGCCCCGTTCCCCCGAAAGAGGTGTCGTGCATATCAAACCAATCTTTCATTGTCCTCATGAAGTGCACGGTGGAACTTGCTCGCCTAAATGCGGAGAGTGCAGGGTCATTGCGGGAGTTTTCTTCGAGGTGTTCCAGTGCTGCACAAACCTGTGGGGAGAAGATCTGAACCGCACGAAGTGCATTCATCTTCTCCAGGTTTGTAGGGTAGACGTGCTTCCTCGTCAAATTCCTGGCAAGCTTGATTGTCATATTCTTCTGGTGCTCGTACAGCTCTTGTACGAAGGTGCCACTAATCACACCTGAGCCATCCGTAAGCTGTCGCTCCAGGAACTGGTTGCGCACATTCTTCAGGACGTGGCAAGGATCGAAGCTGAGCAGAATGATGCGGCTGTCCTCGTGTGGGTGCCTCACGACTGTTTGCAGAGAGCCACTCCCCAAGTGTTTAAACAAGGTGACGTTGGCTGAGTAATTGTCAGTCACAATGCGGGTCACAACGAAGCCACACAATTTCACCGCAGCGATCACCTCTTTTGTCCACGTGAACAGGTCCCTGTCGCTCAGCTGTTTTGTGAAGTAATACGAACAGGGAATTTTGTACTTGCTTGACAGGCCTTGCAATACAAAGCACAAAACTCTGTTCACGAGCACTTCCTTCGAGCTGCTGGGCGTATCACCGCCGGGCTTGTCTTTAAGGCCAAACACAGCGTCGGCCTTCCTGTCATAGATGCACTTGCTGTCATGATGCTTCTTGCTTCATCGATTATCAAGGAGGCCATATGCTGCTTGCTGCTCAGCATCGACGCCTCGGAAACGAGCCTCTCCTTCATCGCGGCGCTCATTCCGGATGTCGTCGGGGATGAACCCATGTACCTCTGTAGAGTACACTTTGCAGGCAAGGTTAAAAGGCCCGACGTGCGAGCGTAGTCATATCCTTTCGGCGAAATGAAACGCCATATTACGCACTCTCAAATGAACTCTTCAGGGTAACTGTCATGCTTTTTCCTGTACCTTCCGATCTGATGTAGAAGGAAAACAGCGTTTTTTCCCCTCGCTCAGCGTCTGCCACAATTTCCTCAAGTGCAGCCAAGTGCCTGTTTGCACGGTACGCCTCGCTTGCCTTTTGTTAAGCTATCGGCAGAGACAGAGACTTCTGACTTTGAGAACGGTTATAGGCGACTTGAGAACGCAGTCTTCCAACCATAGAAAGGTACCGACTTGCTCGCTGCGCATCATTGTTAGTGGTCTGGGTGGAAACATTTGCAGACGGCTTGTCGAAACTCTCCGGAGCATCCAAACCCGCAGGTAGTTCCTCTGGCTCTGCCTTCCGCTTAGTTGGTTTGCGAGGGGGCAAAGATTGTCTTACGACTGGTTCTTTCCGGGACTTCTTCGCACTTGGCGCCAAGTATGCGGGATAATCTTCAAAGACAGTTGGCACGGCTCCGGGAAGCAGCTTTCTTATCCTGCAGTTAGGAGCGTAATCGATCTGACGGAAGTGCCTGCTGCATACGACAGTCGACGGCGACCTGTCGTTTATTACGAGGTTCTGCCTTGAAATGTTCCGCTGCCATTTTGAGCACAGTTCTTGATCCACAGGGAAGTGATGGAACGAAACCCCCGGCGTTTTCCCGGCACGCGATTTGCAGTACGGGACGCAACAGTACACCATCACAGCACCGGTCGAAGCATATACACTGAGTTCACTTTACTATGTTGAACAACATGAAGCACACTGCGATGAATTTCTGAAAACTCACGCCTTCAGCCTCTCTCAGACCGAAGAAAAGTAAGACGATGTGATTGCGGTTAAATCACAGAAGCACAAACACTGCGAAAACAGCCCGCACGTGCGTCGAAAGCAGCCTGCAAATGCAAGCGCGCAAGCAGCGCAAGTGCCAGGCAAGGGTTGGCTCGCGTAGCCCCCGTGCGGAGACCGGCGGAACTGTACGTCGAGACTCCTCCCCTTTGTTCTCGCCGCCGCTGCGGAGGCCGTATGAAAGCGCGTGCGCCCGGCCAAAAAAGGCCGAAAGCCCGGCCGTGCCTTAACATATCGGTGTGCACGCGACGGCCGACAGATGGCAGCAATTTCGCACGAGGTAATTATGGCTTTAAATCGGGTGGTGGCTGACGCCACCACCCGGTCTAAAGGGTGTAGCCATATCAATTCACCCATCATTCATCCATCCATCCGTCTATTAGTACTCACAAAGGAGCAAAATCGAGCCAGAAAGGTTTCGGTTGTCCCAAGTAATACAAAATAGCATTTCCTTATACACAACGCAATCTTCACTGCACTCTTCCCACAGCCAATGTCCTTCCGCAAGGCCTGATCACGCAGCTCAGTTTTTCCATCAAGATTTATTTATGAAATGAGTACCATCCAGCCATAAATATCGTTCTCCTAAGTTCGAAAACACAATGTGGCCTTGGCGGAAGTACAGCTGTTTTTTTTTCGAACACGTGGCAGCCTAGACGGTGTTTGCATTTGGAACGCGCTTGTTTTTTTTTGTTTTTTTTTACGTTGAGACCAACATGTGCGCAAACTACGGCGCCCACCTGTACTCTATTTAACCGAATAGCATGCGCCAGAAGTGCGTTTGTTTAATTTTACCTCTTTGAAGCGCTACGCCACCTGTCGTATTTTTTTTAAGACTGACGGTTGAAGAGAGGACAAGCATTGCCTTTTGCGACGCCATCACCGTGCTCAGTACTGAAGTGCGTCCTACGGGTGTCGATTAACTTTATCATGAATTTGGCTACTACCTCGCTCTGATGGGGGCAACGAATCCTTTATAATCGACATTGTCTGCGGTACATGGGGATACGATCAACTCACCCCTGTGTGCACGAAAAGTAAGTGCAGGTTCCATCCTATTTCTCGATGTTCGGAAACTCGAACTGAACAAGCGCCTCATGCATTCTCTTCGCGTATCTAAAAACGCACTATTTTTTTAGTAAGGTATCAATTCCTGTCAGTGAGCCCGTCCCTTTACTGACTTTTCATCAGTGACGACCAAACAGCTTGTATAGTCGCGTGGCCGCCGCGACATATGACAATGTTTGTGTGTATTTTTTTGCAAAAATGGGCTGCCAGTGCCCGTTTGGCGTATGTTTCATATGGGTATAGTGCGGCCATATGTGTAGAATTTTTCACGCATCAGTACACTTTGTATAACCCTCAACTTGCCTAGGTGCAATCTTGGAAAGAAATGTTTATATATTCGCAATTTATAAACCAACTAATTACTTGTCCCAAAAAGCACTAAACTGTTAGTGAGTCAAGGTTTTAAACTGCACGTTAGTGGAATATGTTTGATTTCATTTAAAAGCGATAGCGAAAGGTGGGTCAGTAGAATATATTTTATTCTATTTTAAAGCGATTGCGTTAAAGAGGTCGTATCGCAGAAATTCCGGTGACAGCGTTGGCGTCCTTGGTTGTGAGCGAAACACCGGAGATGTTCGTGAACAAAATGCTTAAATAGATGCAAAGAAACAAATGCCTCACCGCGGTGGTATAGGGGCTAAAGTTCTCTGCTGCTGACCCGCAGGTCGCGGGCTCGAATCTCGGCTGCGGCGGCAGCATTTTTGATGGAGGTGGAAATGTTGTAGGCCCGTGTGCTCACATTTGGGTGCACGTTCAAGAACCCTGGGTGGTCGAAATTGGCGGAGCACTCCACTACGGCGTTGCTCATAATCATATGGTGGTTTTGAAACGTTAAACCCTGCATATCTCAATCAATCAAGCAAGCAAGGAAATAAATAATAATAAAGCTTCTTTTGGGTTGCGATTGAACTCAGCCCTTCCGCGGGTCAGAGTCCTACCATGGAATCATTGCAGTGCTTGAAGCTTTTAGTCGAAAGAAAACACTGTAAAAGTGTCATATTATGGGCGAGGTCTCCAAGGTCTCCTTAGCACATGTAATATTGCATCGCACAATCGCAGAACCTCAACAAGTGTCAAAAGATGAGAATTCAGGCTTTCCTGCCATTACACCTATTGAGCAACCCACCAATTAGATAGTGTGCAACTACGCAGATGTGTCTGGCGCTTTACTGAAGCGTAATGGGTTCTTCGGCGATTTGGACAAGGGAGAATTTCGGCGCAGTGAAGATTCATTACGCGTCTATCTGGTAGACATTCAGGGATAGCTTGAGAAGGCCATCGTCATGAGCACAAGTGCTCTTCTGCTTCCGACCCGGTATAAGACGGTGCGCGTGGTGCCTGAATATGATATCGCGTACTACTCCTAAAAACGAACGGGACCATCGTACGTTTTTGGCTTTCACTGGAACGATTCCGTTATAGTTACCGGGCACACAAAGGTCACTGCACTTGTTGCACAGTCTCCGTTTGAGAAAAGGGTGTGCTTTTCAGACACAGCTACCACGTTATTTTCTTCAAGTTTTGTTATCGCCCCGTTACATAGTATGCTCAGCGCAAACTGTTTCCAGGGTGTTAGAAAAGCTTCGATTCTGTAGTAGATCGTTTTGTTAAAATTACACCCCCTACATTAATTTTTCGGATTATTCTGCAACCTACGTAGCTGTAGCGATAACGTTAGAATATTCGATGGCAAGTGTATAAATACCGACATGCTTCGCCGCTGGTCAGTTGATCGACGGCCGACGCTGCATGAGTACTTCTGGGAACCATAAGTACCGACGACTTCGCCGAGCGACAGCGAGCTGACCCTGAACTGAGATGGCTAGGGAATACCTCGAGGGCCGGACTAGTATCGTGTCAAAGGTATTCAGGCAGGGTCTGGCATCGTTTTTCAAACAACTTCCTCGTAAAGATTTTTTCTCCGGCCCGAGCCAGCTACCTTATTACTGTACCTTCGGTGATGCGACCAGATATTCTGCAAGCCCTTCACGACGACCGAGCGGCTGGCCACCTTGGTTTTTCCCGCACGCTCGCGAGAACACAAGAAAAATACTACTGGCCACGCCTTGCCGCCGACGTCATTGATTACGTGAGGACATTCTAGGACTGCCAACGACGCAAGACACCACCGACAAGGCCAGCAGGACTTCTGCAGCCCATCGAACCACCTCGCCGAGCACTTAAGCAAATCGGTATAGACTTACTTGGGCTGTTCCCGACATCAGCTGTCGGAAACGAATAGATCGTCGTAGCTTCCGACTACCTTACCCGCTACGCCAAGACAAAAGCCTTGCCCAAAAGAAGTGCATCAGAGGTAGCCAAATTCTTCGTCGAAAACATCGTCCTGCGTCACGGCACCCCTGAGGTCCTCATCACCGACAGAGGTACGGCATGTATTGTTCAGCTAACCCAGGCGATTTCGGCCTACAGCCAGACAAGCCACCGCCCTATGACAGCCAACCACCCACAGACGAATGGCCTCACCGAGCGCCTAAACAAGATCATCGCCGACATGCTGGCCATGTACGTCAACGTCGAACACAACGTGGGATGACATCTTTCCGTTCGTTACCTTCGCATACGACAGCGCCACTCAAGAAATGACGCTGATAATGCCGTATACAAGTTGGTTTACGGAAGTACCCGGCAATGACGCTCGACGCTATGTTACCCAACGTCACCGACGAAGAAATTTTCAATGTGAGCGAGTACCTTCGGCGTGCTGAAGAGACCCGAGAACTCGCCCACTTCCACATCAAGAACAAACAGATGACGGATAGCCGCCGTTACAATCTTCGACGACGCTTCGCGGAATACCAGCCCGGTGAACGTGTTTCGGTATGGACGCCGATACGCCGACGTCGACTCGGTAAAAAACTTCTGCGACGGTATTTTGGACAATACGGGGTAATTCTACGTCTCGTTCCACTCGATTACGAGATTGTTCAGGACGGCATCACGAACTCCCAACGATGCCGATCGCGATCTGAAGTCGTCCTTGTCGCACGCCTCAACTCGTTTTATGTGCTTTAACAACTCAATGTATTTTGTTGCTCTTCGAATTGCTCTATTGTAGCTTATTGCTTATACTTTCTTGACTTATTTTGTGCTTTCATCTTCTGTTAAAGCATCGGAACGATGTCTTTTTCAGAGGAAGCAGTGCCACGTTCCTTTCTTCAAGTTTTGTTATCGCCCCGTTACACTATGTGCAGCGCTGATCGCACCTAAGGTGTTAGCAGTGTCGAGGCTGTAATAGATCGTTTTGTTAAGATTACCCCCATTTTGTGAATATTTCAGATTATTCTGGAACCTACGTCACTGCTAGAACTAACGGTGGAATGTTTGATGGGATGTGTATAGATACCGACAGGTTTCGCCGCTGGTCAGTTGATCGACGGCCGACACTACATTCACCGCTATCAGTGCAAGTGTGCTACTGTAACCCGACTTTCCGTTTATTGGGCACATGTTCGCCAAAATAGTTTTATCTGACCATCCATCCTCCTGCTACCAGCCACGCCCCGACCCCGTGACACTGCGAAGTAACAACTGAGACGCTCATTAGCGTTCATGTGTACCTGTGAGTAAATGTTGTAAGCCCGTGTGCTCAGATTTGGGTGCACGTTAAAGAACCCCAGGTGGTTTAAATTTCCGGAGCCCTCCACTACGGCGTCTCTCATTATCACGTGGTGGTTTTTGAGACGATAAACCCCACATATCAATCAATCAATCGACACACACACTCTCTCTCTCTCTCTTTCTCTCTCTTTCTCTTATGAGCTTCCGTCGTGATCCAGTCAGTCAAGAGTTTTATTAAATGGTCGGATTTTAAGCCACCAGGGTGTCCCCGAGGGACACTCTAGCAGCCGCGACTGTAGGCGACGTCCGAGTCGGTGCGGGAACGTGGTGGCGTTCCGCCAGTTCTTGGGCTCTCTGGACTGCCTTTTGTTTATTTTAAATGCGAAGCGTTTCTTAGTGAACTTCGGCGATATTGAGCGTATCTATCTATCCATCTATCTATCTACGTATCTATCTATCTATCTATCTATCTATCTTGCCGCCTACGACTTATAGCTCTCCTGGCCGTTTGGATAATGGCATCGATACCAAACTTCATACGGCATAACATGACTGTATGACGAGAATATTTGACTAGTCATAACATGAAAACCATGACATGTATGTCATTAATGTCATGATTTACATTTCATGGTCTTCGTGCTCTTGGGGTGGTCTCGTTCACAATACATGTTGCTAAACTGGTATGGTATGACGTGATTGCATGGCGAACACAAGCGACAAACCCTGACATGGAAATCATGACATGCATGTCATGTAAGTCATCAGTCATGACTGCACGCCACGCTCATGATGCGTTCGCAGCCGTCTCGCTAGCTTCACATATACCAAATTCCGTGTTACGTGATGCGAATGGATGACGAAGGTATGTGACTGGTGCAAACATAATCATGAGATGCGGGTCATGATACATTATGACTACAAGCCACACTCATGATTCCTTCGCAGCCGTTTCGCTAGCTTCAAATACACCAAATTTGGTATTACGGGACGTGAATGGACGACAAAGGAATGTTACAAGTGATGATGGTTTGCAGTGTTTACCATGCCACGCCCCGGAACTGCTCCTGTCTAGATAACTGTTCTTCGAAACCCCCATTGCGACTGGGTACTCTAAAAACACCTCTGAAAAAAAAAACCTTCACGCACTCTCGCATGCAAGCTTTCCAGCCATGACAAGTGAATCATAAGCTACCTATTGCAACCAATAAAATAGGGTGCAAAATTTTTGTCTCAGTGCTCCTTTAAAAAGGGGCCCTGAAACGCTTTTTCAAGTAACCCCGGAATTCATTCACCGGAAAAGCTTATTGTCTCACGAATTCAACGCCGCAAAAAGTTTAAGAATCCGTCCAGTGCGAGTGGAGAAATGTTTGTCGCATGCTGCAATTGCATTCACTCGTCTCGGCGAAAGCGCTGAAAGCTGAGCAGGGAGGGATGGCAACACTGCAGAAAAACGTCACACGAGCCTCGTGGCCTTGAGCACTTTTTCCTTTCTTTTCTTCGAATGCGTCGCTTTCACGGTGTGATCGCGCACGCGCGCGTGAACAAGTCACGGCCTCCCGCAGCGATCTCTGTAATGATCGAGCGCGCAACGTTCCAATCAGGCAATGGCTGATAGATGGGTAATTTACGTGTAATTTCGGGGCATATTCCGCCATTTTTCGAGAGAATAGAAAGCAATTTTTACCTGACTTTGAGAATTTATTGTGAATTCTAGACCGCGTGCTGTGCTATGATATTTGGCTCGCGTGTTGTCTGGAGCCTCTACTACCGATTGGCAGCGTTTTCTGACTATGTTATAAATGTGTTAGGGGTCCCGTTAAATGCGTGCGCGTTCAGCCGATTTAAGTATTGTTTTATGAGACACTGACCGCAATCCCCTTTCCGTTTTCTCAGCAGATCCGCTCATGGAGGATCTCATTAAATTTGAACTACCAAAGCTACAACTTCTTCAGGATGCGAATGAAATAAGCTACAAAGAATGGCGCCGCCGCCGCAGACAAGAGCACCCCAACGGATGCGAAACGGTACGAGAGCGTGGCCGCAACTTTTAGCCTGGTTGCATAACTTGCTCCTATCATAATGTTTTCTTTTTCTTGACCATTTGGTCTTTGAAATACTCTGTATTGATAAGTATTATTTATAGTGCTGGTCGTGTGCACTTACTTCAAGTTAAAGGGACTGTAGTCCCTTACAAAGTCTACGAAAACGAAAATACTACAAGTAAACAGGCTTGAAAGACCAAAGTAGGCAATGTTGTACGGCAAGTTAGAGTCAGAATCTATTTTTACTGTCCTACGTGTACGTGCACTGCCATACGTGTAGGATCAATGGCAGCCTCAGCTCGCCGAGTTCATTCGTGTGCATTTTTTAATTCTTTAAATCATAGTAAATGACTGCAGGTAATGGCTTCTCTTTATTAATAGCTGCCGTGTTTAGTGTATGCATGTATTGAGGCAGTGGCAGATGCTTCCGGAACAGCGCGGAACTCTCTACCACTTCTGCAACTTGCGCGAAGAAAAAATCCCCTCACGTGATTCTTTCTGGGGCTCATCGCCCTGAAACAGGTGGCAATCTTCAGTTTTGAAGAAGTGGTTGCCAATAACACAGTAGTTTACACGTACGAAAGAAACTCAGTTCTACGAAGAACGTGTGAAGTCTCAACATTTTGGCTTACCTGGTGGTGTTATGATTCCTGTATGCATCACCTCATGGGAATGAGTGTTTTCGAAATGAAGCTTTGTCTCTGAACCTGAGTACTTGCCGTGCACTGGACTCTTGCTCAAACTGGTGGTACGTTCTCTTCCTGAACACTAATGACACCGTGTACATTCAGGATTCGCTATGGCGAATGCATCACACGCATGATACATCTGTGTCAAATGCACATCTTGATGCAAGGCGACACTGCGGTTGTACGTATTGTTCACTGGTGAACTCAGGCTACAAGTTATGTTGTATCTGGCGCGGCATTTCATGTCCCTTTACTATAGACCCCATATAACAAACAAGATGAGTTTTAGATCACCAGCAGGACATAGTTATTGGGTTTAACACGGGCAGTGCCCTATAGGAATTCATTTCCTAAGCATTCAACATCGTGTTAAGAAATGCTTGGGAAGCAGTTCTAGATAATGAACTGCTACCACTATGCCGGCATTATGTACATATTATGGTAGCAGGTGTTCAGTGCATTCCCAAAAACATTATTTAGATGACTTACTGTACCGTCTTCAACATCCCTGGATAATTTTACACTGCTTCAAATGAGCAAGGTACACTTATATTTGCACAAAGAGGAGTGTAAAAATCAATGACCACAATCGTGCTCGCCTCCCCAGACGTCGAAATGCATGGCTTATCAAAGTTTATAGTTTCCGAAAATAAATGATAACCATAAAGCTAGTGCATGTCGTTAAGGAGCAAGTTTTGGCACAAGCAAATATGTGTGTGTGTGCGTTTTTCAATTTTCGTTACTCATGGCATCATTAGTTCATTCTTTTTCTTTGAAGGCATCAGTACAAGCCCCAATACATGAGGGCATCGTGCACTCTCCATACAAGATATCCGACGTGGTCGAGCTGTCATTTTTCGACTTCCTCGCAAAAAGCATCCGCTCCCACGGAAAGAAAATTGCACTGGTGAGAATGTTTTCATTTATAAAGGTCAAGTAGATCACTTTTTCAGATAACAGAGCTGCTGCTATATAGAGCTGCCTTAAATTGAGGAGTTGGGGAATGAAATGCGCTTATTTCTGAGGAATACAAATGCACAGCACCTCGTCGCATTTTTGTAAGATTTCTTTCAATGTATTACAGCCGGGAAGAGAAATCTATGGTTGCGAGCAATGATCACTTTTTATAATAGTCTAGTCGTTTGTTCTGAGATATATTTAGCGCAGGCAAAACAAAACATGACAGATACATCTGTATCATAATGAACGCGGTGATGCCAAAGAAAGCCTTCTTCAATGAATTTTGTCCTTCAAGCAAATTGACAATTATATTAAGTGGAGAACACGTTATATTAAAACGCGTATAAAAATTGAAAAGCGAAAAACAAACGAGCAAGAGAAAGAGAAAAAAAGGCTAAAAATAACAAGAAAAAGAAATAAGCAGAAAAAAAAGAAAAAGAGAGCTAAATCTGGAAAACTTGAAAATAACGAAGGGAGTAGAAAAAAAGAAGAGAGAAAAACAAAGAGGGCTGTCTTTCTCCAGGCATTACTAGTGTGAAGCCAACCAAATTTTTCTTTGGTAGATTTTGTTTTTGAAATTACGCTCTCCTGTTAGTAATTGACATATGCATACCATCTCGCCACTCTAATTGTTGGCTGCCAATTGTGAAATATTTCTCTTTCTTGGTGTTTTGTGCATTTTTGTCGCTGTCATATTGCTACGCTTTCAAAGTGATAAAGAGGACGAAGAACTGTTGAATTGTTGGCGCTTGGGACCATTGGCCACACACTTTTTCTGTGTTCCGTCGCATGCTATGCTAGTATATTCGGCACCGATTGCGTTGGTACGTTTTGACGCAACCCAAATGCGCAGTCGTTGCGTCCTAGTGGTGTCAGCACGCTGGCGGCTACTCTTGCTGTGAACGGCAAAGTAAAAAAAAATGGCTCCGTATCTGCATGTTACATCGCAAATGTCGATGATAGACGATAGTCTCGCGTCTGAAGAGAGTGAACAAAACGTTTGGTGTTCTGCGCAAGAAAATCGGTGAATGGTATTCTGGAGGCGCTGCGTTAGAACGCCACGAGCGTGCAGCGGAGGTGAACGAGCACATCAAGTCACGTCACACGTGAGACATGAGCGCTTTCTGGCAGTTATTCTGGAAAACGGGGTGCGTGCCGTGTGCGCCTGTCTCTGAGGTGATAAGATGTAGAACGCAAGGCGATGGGTAGATACTACCCCTGTGTCGTCTTAGCAAAGCGTTGGAAACACTTGCTGTTTCAGGCAGTCGCATGACCAGCGGAGCGCTATAAAGGCTGCGGTCTTTAAAATTACTTATGTATGCCTTTCTTAGTTAAAAAACACACGTAATAAATATTGACGTGTTGTTATGATGCCTCAGATATGCGCAATAAATTGACAATTTAATTGACAATCGCACAAGTATGAACACTGAAGCTTCAGCAATATTGGTGGGGGCTGCGGATGGAATCGGCCGTTTGGATTATCGTTTGGTCACTTTTGTGTAGTTAAGAATACCGTTAATGGTGGACAAACAGAAAAATGTACAGACAGACAGACAGACAGACAGACAGACAGACAGAACAGACAGACGGACGGACGGACGGACGGACGGACGGACGGACGGACGGACAGACAGACAGACAGACAGACAGACAGACAGACAGACAGACCAAAATTTTTTCGCCGAAGGTCCCCAAGAAAGACCATCGTCTTTAAAATTTCTGCAAGAGCAGCGCCCACCGAGCAAGGCTATCGGACGGGTCAGGAAGACTAAGCAAACAAGACAGCGAGTGGGGACCAGTGACAATCGTAAAGTAGCGTCTGTATATACATGTGCGCCTCGGTGTGACAGTGGCTAGAATGCTCGGATGCTGACATGAAGGTGACGCGTTTGAGTCCGGCCGTGGCGGTCCCATTTCGATGGACATAAACTGCTAGAGGTCCGTGCACTGTGGGATGTCAGTGCCTGGTAAAAAACACCAGATGGTCGAAATGTTCGGAGCCTTCTATAAAAGCGTCTCTCATAATTGTATATTGGTTTCGGGACGTCAAACTACCGATATTATTATAATCCCTATCTTTATTAGAGATAAGAGGGGAACTAATGGCAAGCAAGAGCTACGAAGAGGCGCTCAGTGACGGTGCAGTTCTGTTCAGCCTTGCGCAACAAACGGCTAGCGAGTATAGGCAATGAGATACTCGTCGCCACCGAAACGCGGTATGAGTACGGCGCCGATTCTAACTGCGTTGACGTGCATTGTTGCTGGGGCATAAGGATCGAAATGACAAATTTGGGGTCACACAGAAGGTAGAATTCTTAGTTTTCAAAAGTAGAAATCGCTATCCGCTATCAATGTGAATTATGTAGTCAAGTCGGAAGGTACCATGTTCACTCTGTGCAGGCGGGAAGTTATCTTTTCCTCCACTCTAATACTCTAATAGCTTGTCATTTTTGTTACAATTACCAATAATAACAACGCTACAAATAACAATAGAAGTAACAGTGTGTTTTTGGCTTAATTTCCGATTACTTCTCCATCATGATCCACCTAACAAAAAAAAACTAGTCCTTCGAATAATTTTTCCACTTGCGTACGTTCACGTCAAGCAGAAGACTTGATGCATTCAGGTATCACGCGAGGAATCACTGGTGAGTAACAAGCTTGGAAAAGATCATGTACTTCGTAATGCCAGTGGGTTGAAAAGGCACCGCCATGGCTCCAATAGGCGTTGATTAACGATCCCAAGTTTGAATGCACAGAGATGCCCAATAAAAGGCATGCGAGGATGAACATCGCCATAGCTACAATGGAAAGACGTTATGCGAACATTGCAGGTTCGATCCCTTTCACCGGCAAACTATTGTTTAGTTAACTTTAATTTTCTGTTATTGATATCAAAATTATGCGTGTGCGAATAGTGAAATTCGGAACTAACCCTAATACGAATCTAATAGTGATCATACCGAATCAACTGCGAATACTTATGAAATATTATTCGAACAGATTTCGAATAGTAAGGCAACCACTTTGAAGAGACTCCTATAATTCTACAACCTATTTGTCAACAAATATTTCCATATTTTAACAAAGCAACATCTTCATTGCACTTAATAAACAAAACATGTCATAATAATGTAAACTGAGGTACGTTTATACTCTGTAGCGACTAGAGCTGTCGAGCTATTGTTTAACTGCTGGGTTAATAGAGCAGTAACTTGCGTGTTCGAGGTGGTTCTCCTTCAGCACTTCATAGGTAACACTGAGACCTCATCATTAAGGAATATTTCATGAATTTCAGGGTTTTCGCTGGCCGTAACCTCCTTAGTTTTAAAAGGGTGGGTTTTATAGTAGAATATCAGATACTCTAGATCATTAACGACTTTTTCCAAACACAACGAGTTTGAATCAAAAGTTGCTTCATCTGGTGATGAGTAGCGCTTCGATGGTGCGGTAAGAGCTTGACTTGCATGAATATTGCCAATGTACTAAATAAAACCACAAAAATAATCAATGGCTCTTCCAACGTGTTATAAATGCGAAGCATTTCTTTGTAAACGGCTAATACTTTGGCGTCTATCTGCGTATTCATCTATCTAGCCGCTTGCGTTTGGATGCTTTCGGGGTCACCCTCTTAACTTGGCGTGAATTAAAGTCAGTATGTGAAGGTACGCTGGTTTGACTACTATGAAGCACTGGCCAGGACATGAATAATGTCACAATCTCGTCGCGTACGTCGTCAAACACTTCCCGCCATAGAGTGGCACATACCTGCGGGCGGGTACGTGCCACGTGAGTGTTTTTGGTATGCGGGTGCACTGGTATGGTGCGCTAGTACTGGCACTTAGTATCTACTTAGGAACGACGAGAACACAAATGGGCAATTTAGACGCGTGAACGTTAAGAAAAACCTGGCATCGGCAGCGTTGATTCAATGACTGCAAGGAATAAATGTCAGGGGCCCAGCAAGAATAGAAACCCAGCATTCTGCGTGGCAATCGAGCGTTCTACCACAAAGCTACGCCAAGTCTCGGAACTACTTTTCATATAGACCCTAATCTTCGTGAAAGGACAGCAGCGGTTGCAGTGCTATCCAATTTGATAAGCATTACATATGTACCCCTATGATACAGCCGTCACGTCGGGCTAACGTCCATTGCAGTTAGGTGCCATGCGCTGATGTAGATTTATGTAACAGTGTCAAGGGTTACCATCCTCGCAATCACCAGCGTTTCATATCAGCTTATCCCTCCTGGTGTTGCTAATACTCGTGTTCCTGTTGGCATCGTTAAGCAAGTGCAAAGAAGTGGTTATATGAACACCTGCAACATTTCAACATATGTCTGTGCGTGCAACATTTATGCATATATTTAGCGGTCGTCTCATGACGTGTAGCCTAATAAAAGATTGGCCCCGTATGTGCATGCTAATCTGCAAATGTCGTTGAAAGACGATAGTCTTGCGTGCGGAGAGAGGGAACAAAACATTTATTTGATGTTCTGTGCAAGAAAATCGGTGAATGGTATTCTGGAGGCGCTGCGTTAGAGTGCCTCGAGCATGCAGCGAAGGCGAACGAGCACATCAAGTCACGTCACACGTAAGACATGAGCGCTATCTGGCCGTTTTCTTAGAAAACAAAACACGCGGTTCTGAAATGGGAGTGCGCGCCCGTTTCAGAGGTGATAAAGTGTAGAACGGAAGGCGATTGGGTTGGTGCCACCATCGTGTCGTCTTAGCAAAGCGTTGGGAACACTTGCGTTTTCGTTCAAGCGTTGCATGGTCAGCGCAGCGTGATAAACGCTACGGTCCTTTGAATTACTTATGTATGCCTTTTCCACTAAAAGACGCACATAGAGAATATTTACGTGTTGTTATGGTGCCTCAGATATGTGCAATAATTGCTTTTTTATATGAAGCATTTCTTACCTAAATTCGGTGACTTTGAGCGTATCTATCTATCTCTCTATCTATCTATCTATCTGTCTATCTATCTATCTATCTATCTATCTATCTATCTATCTATCTATCTAGCCGTCTACGATTTTTAGCTCCCCTAGCCGTTTGGATAATGATATCAATAACAAACTTGGTGTGGCATACATTAACTGTATGACGAGCATAGTTGACCAGTCATAACATGAAAATCATGACATGTATGTCATGAATGTCATGATTTATATTTCATGGTCTTGCTGTTCTTGCGGTGCTTTTGTTTTCATGACGTGTTGCAAAACTCGTATGATATGACATGATTTCAAGGTGGACACAAGCGACAGACCCCAACCTGAAAATCATGACATGCGTGCCATGTAACATGACTACGGGTTACGCTCATGATGCACTAGTGGCCATTTCGCTAGCGTCAAATATACCAAATTTGTTATTACGGTGCGTCAATCGATGACGTAGATATTTGACTGGTGCAAACATGATAATCATGAGATGCGCGTCATGTAACAACATGACTACATGCCACGGTCATGATGCGCTGGGGGCCGTTTCGCTAGCTTCACTTATACCAAGTTTGGTATTACGGGACGTTAATGAATGACGAAGGTATGAGACTGGTCCAAACATGATAAACATGAGACGCGTGTCATGTAAACCCACGACTACATGCTACGCTCATTATGCGCTAGCGGCCGTTTCGCTAGCTTTACATGTACCAAATTCGGTATTACGTCACGTCAATGGATGACGAAGGTATATGACTGGTGCAAGCGTGATAATCATAAGATGAGTGTCATGTGACTACAAGACTACATGCCACAGTCAAGGTGCCAATACATTTCGACATGACGCGGTGTGCGTGCTCGCCAGCGCTCAATTCGTCGCGTCACGCCGGCATTACCACGCAAGGCGCCGCTTGCTTTGACGCATGCGCGTTTCAGCGCATCCAGCGTCCCACCGTCTCGAAAAGAGGCAGACGCAGTGTTGTCTGGGTAACGCATTGGCATGAAATGCAGTGTCGCATTTCGCCCCCGTGGCCATTCGGTAGCGCCGACGGACGCTGGTCGCGCCGGTCGCGCTGGTCACGCCTATAGCGTCGGACTATAGAGTGCTCGCGTTTTGCTAACGTAGCTTCTCTGTGCCCAGCGTTTGCACGCGTCAACGTTACGCTGGAGCATATTGGGCCCTTCATGATGCACTCATGGCCGTTTCGCTAGCTCCTAATAAACCAAATTTGCTGCTACGTGACGTCAATGGATGACAAAGGCATATGAGTAGTGCAAACATGTTAATTATGACACGCGTGGCATGTAAGAACATAAACACATACCCTCGTTCATAGCATGCTGGCGGGTGTTTCGCTAGCTCCACATATACTGAATTTGGTATCGCGTGACGTGAATAGATGATGAAGGTAAATGACACATTAAAACCGGATAATCATGACACGGAAGTCATGTACGGCATAATTTACCTCCACCTCATAACGTTGTGGTGATTTTAAAGTGACATGTCAAGTTACCTTCCTCATTCGTTCTTCGCATATCATGCACTCTCACTGTACGTGGGAACTGCCATTTTTTTTTAATTGACAATCACACAAGTATGAACGCTGAATCTTGAGCAACATTGGTGGGTGCTGCTGATCGGGTCGGCCCTTTGGCGCATCGACTGGTACCGTTCAGAGTTCCCGGTACCGTTAAGGGTAGACAAACAGACAAATGTACAGACAGACAGTTTTGCGACGAAGGTCTCCAAGAAAGACTATCATCTTTAAAAAGTACAAAAGTGGTCACTTTTCCTCCACACGGTTCGCCTAACGTCGATTCCCAAGGTATACGTAGGATCTGCTGAAGTTTTTATTAGGGTTTTCCGGACTGTTCTGATTATTCAGAAATTATTGAAAAAATATTCTGTAATTTTATTATGCGCTATTTGATCCAAGTATTGAATCAATACCACGCTATTTGGTTAACTGTGTGATATTTCAGAATCTAACCACATACCTAATCAGAGTAAATACAAATAACGTCCCCTTTGCTATATATCAGGGGCGAAGCTGAAGTGACTTTCAAAAGAGAAAAAGGAAGAAATAAGCGCAGTTTTGTTACTGCCGCTCTCAAACGTGGGCACCCCCACAGTTCTGCGCAGGGGAGGGGGGAACCTAAATTAAAAAGAGAGGAGAAAAGAGGCAAAAAAGGTAGAGGAGAAAGAAATAGGGCATTCAAACTGTGAGTCACGCGCGGGCACGAAGAAGACACGTATGCCACACGCAGTCGACTGAGATTACCACCAAGAAGGTCGGGGGAACAGTGATGTACACGTTTTAACACAAACCAGAGATGAACTTGCGAAATGCAGTAGGTGTGACCAGGGAAAGGCCAAACCGTTCAGATGTAGACTCGAAGGCGAACAGGGGCACAGCACTGCAGAGATTGCGCTCATGGGAGCCAACTGACAGGGCCCTAAGCGCCATTTGAAGTCCCGAAGCAAGCCCAGTGAGGATGTCATTCCTGGTTTTGATGTACTGTTTCTGTGAGGTCGAGGTAGCGGGCTCAGTCGTCGTGCTTCTGGTGATGGTGACAGGAACCGGCGGTTGTGAAAAAGCGCGCGGTGTCTGCGTCGCTCGCCATCGAGTGCTTTTGAACGACGGTAAGGGCCGGTTGAGCTGTAGATGAGGGCGGGGTTGTCGTCGTTGTAGTGAGGACGAGGGGCGCACTCGTTGTGGGATGAGGGGCGGCCTCCGAGGTCGTGTAGCCGATACCGGCGAGCGCATCTCGGAAGGAGCGTCCCTTGATGACAGAGGCGTTGCTGCCAGGGGACCATTAGCGTGCTGCAGGGCATGGCAGTGAGTCGTGGTGCCGTCGATTGAGGCCATGATGACCGCGGCCCTGCGATGGAGCTGCCAAGCTGAACAGCACGGCTCGGTTGCAGCATGTTTTCCGCGATAGTTTATGCAGCGAGGGTGTGCTGCACATGATCCTGGGGCGGGCCTGATGCCGCAGAGCAGGCACCGTTCGTCTCGAGAGCAGATGCCGGTTGCGTTTCCGAAGCGGCTGCAACGGCAGCACTGCAGGAGCCGGGGCTGGCGGGGTCGAACAGGGCGCCCTTGCTTGTAAAGCAGTATATCCGGCGGGACGGTAGTCCCAGTGAAGGTGAGAATGAGGCAGTTGCCTCTGCGTGCACCGGACACGAGGGGCACTGGTGAAGCAATGTTGTCGGCGAGGTCCTCGACAGGGATAGTTGGGTCCGCTCCAAAAACCGTGCCAACACAGGTGTTCAGGTCGAGCTGTTTGGCTCGAACCTTGGTCTCGTAGATCGTCCCAACTTGGAGTATAGGCGGTCAGAGCGGTGGTAAGATGGGTGTCGACAGCAGCGAAGTTGCGCCGGAAATTGACCCGCACTCGCCGAGGGGCTGGAAACCCCAAAAGAAAGGTTGCGATTGCGTCGCTCAACGCAGCGAGGAAGTTAGCTTTCTTCCCGATGGGCCACGGATGATGGGCCACGGATAGACGCACGGATGACCGCAAAGATGGACGCACGGATGAACGCACAGATAGACGCAAAGGCGCATGGACGGACAAAAGCAAGGACAGATCGATGGACGTACGGACGGACAGACGGATGGACGGATGAACGCACGGACGGATGATTGAATCAGTGGACGTACGGATGCAGTGACAGACGAACACATGGACGGACGGAAGCACGGTCGCACTGACGGACGCTTCACCCCACTCATCATCATTCACTCCATGGATATGCTGGGATTTTTTTTTTTCTTGAGCGTCTATTAGTTCTCACTAATACAGCGGGAGCTCTTGTGAGATCACAACAAGGGTCGTTTGCGAAGTAGTCGCATGCCGCCGCTACCACTAGTGTCCACAATTACTGTCACGTGAAATGAAACTTTGAGAATAAAAACACCAAGGTCACGATGGCATTCTAACCTGGGTACCCTGCGTGCCAGCCCAGTATTCTACCACTGAGCCACGCCACTTTTTCAAGGTACTTATTAAAGTACTTGTGCAATAAAGCCAAATAGGCAAACGAAAGTACAATCACATGGCGACAATAAACGCTCAAGTGTTACTGATAAACACTTAATGTTTGGAACTCTATTGATTGATTGATGTGTGGGGTTTAACGTTCCAAAACCTCCATGTGATTATGACGCAGTAGTGGAAGGTTCCATAAATTTCGACCACCTGGAGTTTTTTAACGTGCACCGCAATATGAGCACACCGGCCTACAACATTCCCGCCTCCATCAGAAATGCAGCCGCCGCAGCCGGGATTCGATCCCGTGACCTGCGGGTCAGGAGTCGAGTACCTTAGCCACTAGACCACCATTGCGGATGAACTTCGTTGGGAACTGACCTTCAGCAGGCTTCATGACGGGAAAGTAATCGCGTCAATATCAGTAATACAGCATTTCAAAACAGGCTATAGGATCATTGGTCTCCAAACAATGTGAATTGCGTAACGAGTGGGTCATCGAATGCTTCCACCCAATACTAAAGCTTCAGGCACAATTCTTCAGCGTCGGCCACAGCATCCAAAATTGCCCAAATTTTCTTGCACGTGCACAGCAGGTGCCACGCTTAGGATGGCATAGCGAATGCCTCCCTATACTACACAAAAGTTACGATGATTTATGACGTAGTGGGTACCCTGAAAGTGCGCGTAGAGCAGTTGCCCAAAGATTGTTTAAAAAAGCCTCTGCAAGGTCACTCCTCCAGCTTTCGCTTTGACTGTGCTATGCATTCCGCACTGGCCTGGTGGTGTTTTTTTTTTTTGTCATACAATAACAGCATGACAAGTTGAAAACGTTTGGATACAACTTAAAGTAAACGAAGGAATGCAAAAATACCTCGTGCTTGTTGTACGTAAGTGAGAGAGATTGGTGGTCATCATCCTGTCCAATTATTCTACAAGCTCCATGATAACTGGCACGAACACTATTTTAAGGCCGTCAAGAAACCAGCACCAAGTCTATAATGAGCCTACTGAGAATGATGATATCAGGCAGCGTTGAAATGGCAAATTTCATTTGAGGTAAATTTATTTGCATGTGCAGTTATTTCAGCACAGCCGCATATATTTACTATTGTAGACAGCCCTGCACACTGCTGTGTACAATGTACGACAACACGGATGATGCAGTGCCTCTCCAAAATTTACACTTTCTCTAACTAACCTTCCGATTCTTAAGAATTGCGTACAGTGTAGGAACTGCAAATTCCTCGCTAGATGAACAACTGCACATGATGTACGACTAAAACTGGAGCATTTTTTTTGCATCTGCATATGTTGCTATCCCTTTAAAGCTTTCCAACATTCCTCTCTTTTCTTTTTGATGCATGTCTGCAAGGCCGATGAACACAGAATGGTCACCTATGAAGAACTCATGAAAAATCTCCGCTGCTGCGCCGCGCTGTTTCAAGCGCACGACGTTGGTCCGGGCGACAAAGTGTACTGTCATTTCGGCAACAGCATCGAAGCTTTTGTGGCGCTCTACAGCATCGCTGTTGCCGGGGCAACCGTAGTGCTGAGTGATCCTGAATACAAAGAAGGTATGGCACGGTTATTACACATATATCGAAACGTAATCGGTCGACATCGACATGCTGTATGAAGATTACTTCTCGCGAGCTGATGATTTTCAAATCACGTGGCTATGGTAGGAAAAGACTAAAAGTGAGACCGTCACAGCAATTCGGTTTGCTTGACTACAAAAATTAGAGTAATATTTTACTTCGAAATTCAATTACGCTTACACAAGGTTCGTTGGCTCAGCATACTAGATTCAGTGATGATGAGTTGCCTGATAGATGTCAAAGGAATTCAAGTTAAGTGAATAAAGTTGTACACGCTTAATTTGCGCACGTTACGATACAATTCAGCACATAGTTTTCGGCTAAAATTGAGTGACGGTTCCTTCACGTATACGATGAAACGTCTCATTTTTTAATGGCTCATTTCTTAAAACAAAAATGGCAAATAACACACGTCACTGTTTCATGAGAACTTAAAGTGTCCGGAAAACAAGTGAAGAAGCAGGGTTGTGGACACAATTATAGCGCAAATTCCAAAATACAAAAAAGAACCAAATAATGGTCACAGCTGGATTATGTCTAAAGTAGTTGAGCCTTATAGCAGGGCTGCAATATTTAGATAATAAATATGTCCAAGTTGTTACTTATATCTTAAAGGCAGGCTGATTACTTTTATTATTAAGAACACTGGTGCAACAAACGTTACGCAAGTTTATACGGAAAAATGTATGACCCAGAACAAATAATGAGCACCGGTAACAGCTATATAAGAACTATATTTGCTGAAAGGGAGTTTAATTTAGTAATGAAGTACGAAGTACGATTCTTAGGAACCAGAATGAGCTGCCTTTTGGTTTGGTTGTAATACCGAGTGAACTAAAAATGTCTGATGTTCCTCTACTGTATTGTACAAAAGTTACTCTTTTCTGTGGCGTAATCTTAACAACCAAGAATATAAAATGCATTTATTGTAAAAAATGAGAAAAGTACATTTATTTTTTGAAAATATTTTTAAAAATTTTTCAGTAAGCGAAATATATGCGGACGCTATATGCAAGACAGTGCTTCGTAAAGTTAATTTCTATATCCGAAAATTGATTGCTTGCCTCATCTTCCCCTCCAAGGAGAGGTTCAACAACACTTAGAAACTAGTGACGCAACACATGTTGTCACCGATCTGCGTCACTCAGCCAAGTTCAACCCTAGAGACCTACGAAGCCGCATCAAGGTATTTATCATCTCAATGCTGGGTTTCCCATCATTCATCTATACTGGTTTGTGATAATGCACGAAAATAAAAATTGCCTAACTGCCCAGGAGCCACGAGCTCTCACGCGAAAGCTTTTAAAAGTCACCCTTTGATTGGTCAGATGAAGAAAGCCACCTCTTGGCAACATCATCAGTTGCCTGGTGGGATAGATTCAAAGAGCCATTTCACGGTATCGTGCTGTGAAGAGATGAGCTGAAATTTTAATGTAGTTGCTTCGAGAAGTTGCTGAAACTGAACATGTCTATTTTTTAAAGTGTATCTTTGAATGTTTTAGAAACACACTCATGCGCGATTTTTATATTACACCTCGAGGTCAGTGCAATTATGAAACAATGAAGGATCCACGTTAGGTAATATATATAGTCTGATATTGCGAAACAGTTCAGAAGATAATTACTATTTTCGTGGGTAAAGCTTGGATGTGGTGTATAACCGCTCTGACTAACTCACGTGTCCTGTACTGATTTGGGTGGTGCAGAAAGCCTGGTAAACTAGTGGGAGACATGTTCTCTATAATGCCCCCTGCGTTGCCTTGACTGAATCAATCAAATCGCAGGATATTCAATTAGGTTGCCTCACTCAAAGCTTTAAATATATTTGAGTCGCTTGAGACATGGCATACTTAGTGGCAGAGATGTGTAAAGACAACAGCCGTCGTCCTAGCAACCACTAGTCGTGTGCAGTCGAAAAGCAACCTATAGTGAAAATATAAGACCGTGATACATGTGAAAGATTTCACTTTTTTCTAACTTGCTGATTCTTAGCACATAATTTGTGCATTCATGCGACAGTAAAATGAGACGTGTATTGCATGTGCGGAAACGTGCCCGCAATTATATTTTAAGGGACGTCATTTCCGGTTTTGTTTCTAAGATGAAAGCCATGTCTGCCACAGAAAACGGCGGAAGTGACAATCGGCGTCAACATGTGACCGGTAACATAAAACAAATGATATTCCGAGATGAGTCGTACGAGGTGTAAATATGCTAAATCGTGTCATCATAGATCGCACAGATTGTCTAATTTCACGACGTCATCAAGACATGTCGCTCTGTAATGACAAGATCACCACTTTGTGAGAGGTGGACCAATCCTGGAGGCACTGTAACGCTACGTGCACCGCGTAAGGAAGGGGGGGGGGGGGGGTGAGCTAGGATCAAATCAATCTTTTGAGAAGATGCTTTTCTCAATGAATTCGTCGTCTTAGACGAATGTATAAGGAACGCTTCAGGCTTCCTTTTTTTATCATCAGCGCACATAGGTGTTACGCCTAAGATTACTGTGCACTACTCTTGAAGATGATGTCACTGTCGTGAGTCCCCATACCTACGCTCTGAGTATCATCTCAAAAAGCACTCCGCTGTTTCACACACATAGTCTCGGTAATTAAGCAAAGATTTTCGATCTGTGTGGACACATGGTTGTTGGAAATCAAAAGCACAATTGGTGTCACACAAAGTCCCCAAAAGAACGCTCCGAATATTATGTGTGTTTAGAAGAAGTGGTTAACGATTTACAGTACTTGGAACTGTATTATGAGAGAGCTCGAAGTCGTCCCACGTGCTATCCGACCGTGCATAGTCGTGAGCTATATATTAGACGTGATCTATTATAAGCGCTTGTGACGCGAATTGTGGATCGACCATCTCATACGCTGCCAAGCTGAGTTGTCATACTGCGCAGGCATTTTTTCCTGACACGTTTGATGATTCAAACACATAATTCACATATAAGATCGGTCATCGCGACCTTTCTTTTTCGATACTCTACCAAGAGCTGCTTCACTGCTGGTTCAGAAATCTTTTTAGCCCTGAATGTCTGGCTGCAACAAAAGATGACAGCTTCGGTAACAAGTAGAGTTCTCGAGCCTTTTTAGCCACCAGTGATTCTTACAGGCAATTTTGAGCGTGTTAGATAACCTCGTGGATAAAGCTTGCTTCAATCATTCATGACACTTCTATTTTTCTAATGGCATTCTACAACAGCTGAGATGACCATTGAATTCCCTACATACTGTTTCTAGTGCAGTTGAGTGGGAATAAGATACTCAAGTACATGGATACTATTTCGCTCGTCTGTATGCTTGTGATGCTGTGCTGCTTTTTGAAATCAATGAAAATGAATCCTATTCATAAAAAACATCTATCCCACTTTGAGCTTAACTTAGTTTATAGTACAAACTGTCAAAAAAGTCTGCCCGAAACTTTTTCGGACGTTATTTCGCAAGGCGGAAACTAGGATGAGTTTATGCAACAAAGTTTGAGATTAAATCATCAGCAACAACGGGATACCTGACGGACAAACTTACTTCATATTTCTATGCCTTGCACTGCATCTTCAGGCTCGTTTCCGCACCCATTTTCTAGCAATCACCAAGAGGACCACTCATTCATAAATATTGGTTACTTGGAATTCATTTACCGTTGCCAGTACAAGCGCTCTTACTTGGCACTCCCAAACGCAGCACAGCATGGCACCAAGCCCAGAGCATCTCGAGAGTGTCGTTTTATATGTCGCCAAAAAAAAGGAGGTGGCCATGTCGATGACCACTGGACAAATGGACATTAAATAACGGCGACACCACAATGCGACGGCTGACAAAGGCCGTCGCATTGCTACGAATCGCCTCATAGGGGCTTCATATTTAACATAACAACTTCTTTTTAAAACGTCCTAAATATGTCTCACAACTCAATGAAAATGTATTTTATATTATGCAGAAGAAAATCGTGTAATCACAGACTGAAATAAAACGTTCGCTAAAATAGTGCGTACTATGGCATCAGTGTTTATACAATGTTCTGTGCGAGATTCGAAACGAGACAAACAGAACGAACCACTTATATGCATTGACCAATTAAAGCCCGGATGAACATCATTGTTGCCTGATCTGTTATATGACGCTTGCAACCATATTCAGACAATCATCGATGCAGTCAAAACGCGGATTAACATCTTTGTTCGCTGATCTATTATGTGACGCTTGCAATCATAATTAGACAATCTTCGATGCAGTCAACCTTGCCTTAAGTTGGACCATTGCATCTACTGACAAATATTGACTAAGCGTATATTTGCCCACTACTATGAACATTGTACTGATGCCTGCGCGGGCCGATTGTGTTAATAAGTCAAGTTCAAGTGTTGATATGATATTTCGACGATGTTTCATGTAAACTACAAATCTTAAGAAAAGTGTTGTTGCTGTTATACTTGTGCCGATCATGTCACTATGGAATACCCCGTTGATGTTTTTTTTTTTTTTTTGTCACACGGACGCAGCTAAGATTTAGCCATTACTATTGATTATGGCACAATTTATGGTTTGTTGTGAAAGCAAACGGTGCTTTTTGCAGGCGTATTTTGCTGTCGATGACGTACCAGGGTTCATATCTGTTTCGAATTATGGCATCTACAACGAAGATGATTTCCGAGAAGTCAAAAGGAATCCTGAACGCGTACTCGTCATGGCTAACACTTCTGGAACAACCGGTCAATCTCAATGCGTTGAAATCACGGAAGAGCGATTTCTTCGAAAAGTGTGCGGAATGGAGTAAGTATAGCAACTTCACGAGAATCCTTGAAATTTACTCGCTCAGACATATAAACACGTGTGAGGTATTTAGAAATCCATTCATGGACACGTTTAATGGAGATCATGACACATGCCCGAAGGCCTAACCAAACTATAAAATACATGTATATGTAGTGCAATTTATGACGTTCATAGCAAAGCATGCTAGTAGGACCGACCAATGCAAACTGTACGCGGTCGAATTAGTAAGATCCCTGGCCTCACTGTTCTTCCCAGGATTTTCCTGCCTGCACCTCAACAAATTTTCTTGTCTGGTGAATTTTATATGATAACGCACAGCCTTAATCATTCATTTACGTATTGCGTTCGGATCTTATAAAGCTTTTCCGACTGAATACTATATTAAGAAATCTTTTCCTGCGCACAATTTTTAAATGATCATTTTTGTCTTGGAATTAGATGGTGTCTACGAGCTAATGAGGTAAACATACTGTATTTTACGTATGTTCGGTGTCAAAAACATTACACTATTTCAATTTGCACACCTTTTCTTTCCATCTTGCAGTTAAATGCACAGATAGCTTTGCGACCCCTATTAACGTGATGTGGCAGGTTTTCGGCCTATGTGTTCAGCGTTATTAATCCATAGGAATGAAACATCAAACATAAATTGGTTATGCATGAACCTTGGTCTACGATTGCTTGCATCGGTAATTCATCATACAAGCTTGCCTTCAGCGCTTCACAGTTCCCAGAGGGGTACAGCGCTCATGAGTGAGACAGCTTCTAAATCAACAAATTGC